>DF240491.1:90519-114403 GCA_000507305.1 Breviolum minutum Mf 1.05b.01 | reverse complement strand
GCTGCTTTTTCCGATTCAAAGTCTTATCCAAAAAGAAAAACAGTTTATACTGCATTTTCGAGTTTTTGGTGGAATCGTTCTTTCTGCTGGCTGGTTTTTCCATTTAACATTTTAAGTGGAAGTATTCTATCTAAAGCTCCTTTGATGTTTCTCTTCTTCAATCTTTCTTTTTGCTGCTTGTTTCTTCTTTTGAACAACTTCACCAAAAAAACAACATCATTTGAAACTTCCTCAGGTTTTTGATAGAATTTTACCTTTTTGCTGGCTGTTTTTTCCTGGAGTTTTTTTATGCGCGCGGATTTTCAAGGGTTTTTCAAGTGATCGGGGGATCTGGTTTCAGGAAAAATCCTGCAAATTTCTTGCATTTTGAGCCCAAACTGGAACACTTAGAATGCGGCCCATTCAAAAGTGCGTTCACTGAAAATGCTACTGTACGCAGGGGGTGTGCACATTCTAACTGAGGGTGTGCACATTCTAACTGAGGGTGTGCACGTTCTAACTCATGGCATGCACATTCTAAGTGTTGAGGTGTTTTTTGTCATCAAAAATTCAAGTTATATAACATTTTTGATCATCTATTATCATGCCAAAATCATCATTCTAAGTGTATGTTTTCACCGCATATATCAGTAAAGTATGTTAAAATCACCCTTTTTATCAGGTACAGCTACTTTTTTTTCTACGCGGGTTGACCTAAGAGCATTCTAAGTTTCAGTCCGTCGTTATATATGCATATAGTTGACTTAAACGAGTACCTGGATTCACTAACATACCAGACTTTTCGGATCGATGCATCTAATTCTTTCCACTGACTTAGGGTCCCTATTTCAGAATTTTTATTGTTCCTAATTCACTTTCAAACAATCATTTACGCAAAAACAAATGTAAAATCATTCAGAATTTCAAATTGATGTTCCGATTTTTCAAATTTTGAAAACATATCAATCATTTATATAAAGGTCTCCATTTTGTATGTTGCCGCATCAAACACCAAGCGTCCAGTTCTTTAAGTTCTTCCTCTTCTTGCTTCACCTTTTTCCAGAAAGCGATGCTGCGGTTTCAACTCCGAAGAATCCGTGGTCATCTTACCGTCATCGGCGCCACAAAAAAAACACAAAATCACCGAAAAGAGGGACTACGACAAGGTGAAGCGGTCAAACCCAGGGGACCCTCAGTTTTTTGTTCATACTTTCGAGTAGATACCACAAATGCCATGTTTCAGTATTAACCATTCTGATCTGTAGATGTTGTTTTGTTTCTTCAACATGTCACATAAGATGATATCTAAAAGAAAGTCACCAAAAAACAGGGTATGTTTGACGGCTTTCGTAAGAAACACCAATATTGAAACCATGGGGTTTCCCATATGCAGCTTGGAATTGGGTTTCTGCAAGGTCTTTTTTGCAAAGACCATCATGAGATAATTTCTATCTGAAGCACGCAATCACTTGAACCCCAACAGTTCGTTGCTGAAAGAGGTACCGCAGTATTCATATACTGCGATATCATTGCTGCTATGTTATGCCGCATGGCATGTCTACTGCCAGCTTCATACTGAATCAGACAAACAAACAAAAAACAACTAAAGATGCATGAAAATAGCAAGTTGGTGTCCTATTATATTTAGCCATTCCTCTGCATTCCCACAGTATCATCAGGAATTCTTGATGTAATCTTCGATAACCCAATACTTTCCAATACCTCATATCAACAACCATCGTCAACGAGTCAACCCTACCTCCTCAACATACACGAAAACTAACGAGTGTCCCCGAAAAAGGGACCAGTTCAATAGGAAATACATCTGAACCAACCATTGAAAATCTCAGAGAAAAACATGATAGTTCGTTTCTGGGGAGGTACCAAAAAAAAAACACACACAAACCTCGATTTCTGTTCCGAAAAAAATATCCCAAGGCACTAAGCGTAAAGTGTTCACCAACCAATGGTCTCGAACAAAGTTATCCACCGCATCTTTGATATGACGCCATAAGCTGTTGCAAGAGCAACGCTCCTGAGGAAAAAAACAAAGTCTTCCAAAGGAACATATCCAGTGATACCTGAGGTGAATGGTGTTTTGGGTATATCTTTAGGTCAAAATATGGGTGGTGAACCAAAAAATAGGGGATTTTACCCCAAAATGGATGGTGAAAATAATGGAAAACCCTATAAAAATTGATGATTTGGGGGAAAAACCCACTATTTTCGGAAACATCCATACTGTGTTTGTTTTTTGAGGGTAGGGATTTATTATTCCCCCCTCAGAAATAAAGGTTTAATAATTAATAAGGCCAATGGTTAATGGAGGTTTACTAAGGCTTTGTTTCTAGGGGGAGTACGTGAAACGGGGAGGGTTTGATTATTATAGGCTGGGGATTGATTGTGTATTTCAAGGACTGGATGGAAGATCCAAAACGTCTTGAGCTAGGGATGCTGGTGATGGTATCAACTTCCCAAGTCTGATCTAAAGCTGGGCCAAATGAGGTTCTTGTCATCATTCCTTGTCTACTGTTTCACAAAGGTGTTCTGTCATGGATCTTTTTCTATGAATTTTCCACCAAACCCTTGGAACATACCACAGGCCCTCAACAAACACTTTATAAAGTACTTCTTTTCATTTGGGGGTTTGGGGATTGCCTGGGGGTATGCTCCAGGGGTATGTTGGGGTTCTCTTAGATCTTTAAAACTTCAACTTAGGTAGGCACTACCTAAGTATTGAAGATGCTACCCCCCAGGATGCCAATCACCTGGCAAAAATGATGACATTTCTTTCCCCCGTGGGGATCCCAAACTTAAGGAAGTAAACCTTCATGAGAACCCTTGAACATCGCATCCTGTGGGGTTTCGCATCGCATCCTGTGGGGTATCGTGCGTCTACAACCCCAAAACTCCAAGCATCTTTCGAAAGCAGAAATTTGAAAACAAAAAAAAATGGCTGGAAATGGCCCTTCAAAAAACAACAGCAAACTAAATGTATGCATGCCTTCAAAAACAGGATTTGACTTCACAAATGATTTTTGCATATCTAAAGAATCAACTGAGTCGTGAGTCGCCGGAGCTGTTTGCCCATGAACTGTATATACATATTATGTAAATATATGTATGAATGACTGTAACAGTATATGCATATGAATGCTTCCCGCTAGATACTCCGCCAAGTGTCCATCAAGAAGTCGGGCTCTGGAATATCACCATGCTTGCCTTCCTGTGACAAAACTACCGGGAGGGAAAGTCGAGTGTATCTAGGGTATATCAAGCATGTAGTTGTGTGTATTCATTGACTAGGGCCAAGTAGAGATTGCAATTGTCCCATCATGGTACTTTTCACTGTGTTGTACTTGCTGTCAGTATTCATGATATTCATGATCATCAATCATCAATCATCGATCAGCATTAGCATCAGCATCAGCATCATCACCATCACCCTCACCATCATCATCATCATCATCATCATCATCATCATCAACATCATCATCATCATCATCATAATCATCCTCATCCTCATCCTCGTCCTCATCATCATCATCATCATCATCATCATCATCATCATCATCATCATCAACTTCACCTTTGCCCGAAGGCCTTGTGTTCCAAAGCAAAACCTTCCGAAATGCAGAAGAATCCTATCCCATCAAAGATCCTGACTGGGGAATAGATGCTCCAAAGGTCATTTCCAAGAAAAAAATCCATTCATGTGCAAGCCCTGGCTTTAGCTGGGCTGAAGGATAGATTCAACGAATGATTCAACAACCTGGATTCACAGGTTTGAATGGGCCTTCTTCAACAGGGCATTCATAGGAATCATTCCTTTTCAAGGGGGGGGGAGCTTATTAGAGAGTCAAATTCAAATCGTCCAGAAAATATGAAACCCTGGAAGACACTCCCTTTGGATATAGAAAATAACTGGTTGGTGTTCAACTCCCATCTTGTTGCTCATTTGCTCCTAATATAAGTGGGAAAATGGTCACCCATTGCTCATTTAAGCTCATCACTAAGCACAGGCCAGAGCAAATAACACTTCACCAATAAACCACCTGTTCACCGAAACTCGCTGTTTTTTTTGGGGTGGCCTTTGCTGCTGCTGGCCATTGCTTGGCCAGTTGCATGAAATAACGTTGCTCCCATTGAGCCATAGCATCCACACGGGATAAACCTCGGGGTTGAAGCAGGTTTAGCACATGGGTTTACTATCGATGCTTGAGAACCGTTTCGCATTCTAGAAGACGATGAATTACCTCATGGTGTATAGGGGTTACTATTCTTGCGACAAGTTGACTACAAGTTGAATCATCCCATTCCTTGCTAAGGGGTAGCACATGGGTTCACAGGGATCTTTCCGGCAAATTGTGAGAATTTCCGGTCACCAGAATCTCAGAATTGGCAACGGGCATTGTGTGAGGCATCCCAGTTCCTGTCATTCACAGTAGACTTTTCTGCCGAGTGTCTGGTTGCACTGAAAACTTCCGATGTATGTTTATTTATATATGTATACATCTATAGAAAGGGATGATTTCAGGATGATTTTTGAGTTTCCAATCATAACACATGATGAATGACCAACTACTGCAAGGGTAGAGTGACGTCATGCGGCAAAATTGATTTATCGACTCATTGTAGTTACATCATCTGGCAATGTTTTAATGAATCTGGGTGGTCGAAGTAGTAAAAAGAAACAACATATTGAACATCAACACCCAAATAAAAAAGGAAATCTCTTGTGACGGAATCAGAGAGATGTTCTCCAAGGATCCCGCCCCAAAAGACTTATGGGTCCCCTTCAGATTTAAAGATTGTTGCACCAACTCGTGGTTGTTACTTTGTTCTTTTGTAATGCAACATTGATACAAAAAATAAATACATTATACTACCTTTGTTGGACATACTGCTGCTGCTGCTACTACTACTACTGCTGCTACTCCTACTGCCACTACCACTACCACTACCACTACCACTACGACTACGACTACGACTGCGACTACGACTACGACTACTACTACTACTACTACTACTACTACTACTACTACTACTACTACTACTGCTACTACTACTACTACTACTACTACTACTACTACTACTACTACGACTACGACTACGACTACGACTACGACTACGACTACCACCACCACCACCACCACCACCACCACCACCACCACCACCACCTACTACTATAGATACGACTATAGAACTACTACGTTACCGTTTACGTTACGTNCTACCTTTCGTTTGGTACGATACTGCTGCTGCTGCTACTACTACTACTAGCTGCTACTCCTACTGTCCACTACCACTACCTACTACCACTACCACTACGACTACGACTACGACTACGCGACTACGACTACGACTACTACTACTACTACTACTACTACTACTACTACTACTACTACTACTACTGCTACTACTACTACTACTACTACTACTACTACTACTACTACTACGACTACGACTACGACTACGACTACGACTACGACTACCACCACCACCACCACCACCACCACCACCACCACCACCACCACCACTACTATGATGACTATGAATACTATCCCGGTTTTTGATGTCCCGTAGAACCCCTCCTTCCTTCTAAGAGCAAGAAACTGAGCCAACCTCGATCTTCACAAACCTTGACAGACCGGCTTTGGCTTTGGAGCATCATTGATACTGTTGATGGAAGAAATCAGAAATCCGGCTAACCAGTTGAGGTTGGTAGTTGAACCCATTATTTACAACGTTTATTTGTTTTATACATGCCAGGTGGTTGTTTGGGAGTCCATCAAGAGTACCTTAAGACATATGAGTCACACAAAAAAAATGCCCATGCCAATATGCAGGTTGGTGAATAGCTAAGGGGATGAGAAGAACCACCATTACATAGTGCTAGTACAATCCTATGTAAAAAATAACCAACCTCGGTGTCTTCGTAGTTCATCTCAAATCTGAAAGTCTTCAAAATGGTAAGAAACCTAAATCATCCCAAAAAGCTCAACCATTTAATTTACAAACAACCAGTGGAATCTTGAATTTTGAGACTTTCGCCCAAACTTTTCATGGATATATGATATGTACTCCTCCCTCCAGTTGGGGATTACCTGAAATTGAATAGCATGTTTTCAATGGCATGGTAGTCAAAGCCAGTACAGTATATTTATCACGGGATGAAATTGCGTTTTTTGGTGGCCCATTTAGCGGTCAACATGATGTGTTTCCATTTTCAATATATCAACTTCAAATGATTCGTGTGTGTTCCCCCCCCCCCAGCCTCCATTCCCCTTCTACATACTTGGAGGATCATCCCCAGTTAGTAACTAGTCAGAATCACCCCCCATTTATAAGCCATGAAGTTTGGCCATTTGGAAGGGCTCCCCCACAACCTGATCCTTTAGGGGGACTTATATACTAACCATGGTTAACCACTTACATCCAAGTCCTGGGATGATCCTCCAAGTACTACCAGGTCCCGGCATCTTTCTCCAGGCCACGTCGTTGAGGGCGGTCAAGGTGTAGCCCAAGGTGAGTTTGACCCCTCCACCTTGATCGGAGGACTGTAAGAGCCTCAGATTCGAGGGTCGAAGGCGCCCAACATGGGTATCCTCAAAAACTACCCACCCATTATGTACAAAGGTTATTAATTATATGGGGATAACTATCATAAAAGGTTTATAAGGTTCATAATTTATATGTACAAACCCACCCATCTTACCAAAAAAGGTTGGGTATAGAAAAACACAGTACCCACTGTAGATTTTTTTTTGGGGGGGTGAATAAGCATAGGTAGGTAGGAGTACGTCAAGCTTTTGGAATTTTGCTCGTTTTGAGACGGGTAAGACTTTGGGACGGCTTCCAGAATGCCATGTTCAGAAATCAAGTGAAGCTTCTGCTTCCAAAGCAGAAAAGCAGAAGCGGTAAACAGCGGTCTACTGTTGCCATCATTAATTTTCAATTCCAGCAAGGCAATGGAAATCAATTCATTACTAGTTGGTGGTTGAACCAACCCATTTGAAAAATATTAGTCACATTTGGATCATTTCCCCAAATAGGGATGAAAATAAAAAAATCTTTGAAACCACCACCCAGATTATATTGTATATACCTTTGGTATGGGGGTTCTGAATTACAGATTTTGGGAACAAAATCCCAAGGTATGCATCACCTTCAAGTCAGGGAGGGATACCGGGTACCTAGGCTTCCGGCTTCCTATGGTTTTTGGCCTACCAAACTTCACTGGAAGCATGCAGAAATCATGAACATGGCAGATTATAAACATGTATGGATATTCAAATATGTATGTGTATATAAATATGTACCCTCCCCCCAGAACTCCAAAGGCAGTTGGGAAGATGAATTTCCAGCTTCCCATTGGTGGGATATGTGAGATGATTCCCTCGAGGGTAGCCATATGCTTGAAAAATGTACATATCATATGCCAGCAGTGAGTCAAAACCTCTCCCAAACCGTGCGGTTCATTTTCTTAGAAGCTGAAATGTAGAAACAAACCAGAGACTTATAAATGGGGGTTATAACCCCTATAAACCGGCCTTACGAATGGTGGTTATAGGGATTATAAACCCATTTACATATAACTGGTAGGGGGCCCCACTTTGTAAGGGGTCACCGAGTCGCTGTAGCAGCCGTGGGCCGTGATGCTTCAAGAAAGTGGAGTGTAACTGTGTCTTTCCATCTGTAAGATCCTTGGTAGCCCAACAGGAAGGATGATTGTGCATAGATAGATAGAGGGACTGATTTCAAAAAGCTTGGAATACTAAATATGTGCTTGTTGTGCAAATTTGAACCCTTTATTGCTATGGAAAAATGAAACATGCCATGGGCATGTGAATGAGAGATGCATTTCCAAACATTTCCTGCATCAGCCAAGCAGTTCATCAATGATGAAACCTGGTATCTCCAAGTCCTCGAGCTCCCCGTTCAAAGTTACCATCAATGATTTAGGATCACTGGGTTGGTAAGTCACTTACAGTATATGGTGTGGTGACAATCCGATGCATATATCATAAACTATCAATTGTAAGTATGTATGCGGAAAATCAGCTGAGACACCCCGAACACTGTATTCCAGCATTCCTAACCAACCTAAGCCATATAACATTCCACTATGATATCTTAGTATCTAAGGCTATGAGCCAACTAGTCAGATCGGGAATCTTGTTCCATTTGTTGCGGCAGCCAAATCGTTGAGCGTTTTAACTTCAGATGCTTTTCAAATGGTTGGTTTAAATAATCTCATCTCCAAATAAATGGTGAATCCTTTACTATGAATCGGGTATATTTCATGGTGAATTCTTCAATCCTCCAAGCAAACAAGGGGATGTTCTTCCTCAAAACCCTGCCATTTTTTCAAGATTTACCGGGATGGATTAACCACCCAACAAATCTATTTTGGTTCACCTCAGGTTATCATATCACCATTATAACACCAGGCCTTTCATTCTATCTCCCCACCCACCCATCGTCCCATCGTCCAAGCTAAGTGACTCCTGTCAAGACATCTGTCATCGTTAGGACTCCCAATGCGCAGTGTTCAAGGCCAATCTTAGTTGACGTTTTCAGCGGAGGTTTGAAGGCAGGATTTCTGAATTGAAGCTTGTGGAAAATAGACCACTTGGAGAATGGCGGTTGGTGTTTAAAAGAAATGGATTCGTGAAAACTGGAGTCATATATATGTATATATATATATAGTGTTAGTAGATTTTAAATCAAGCTAGTGTCATTCTAAAACAATCTAACTTTAGTAGAATAAGAAACGGGGAGCTTTTGAGCCTATACACATATACTGTATACATTTCTGTTGTAGTAGTCAAAAGATCTTCGGTGCCAGGTACGAGGATTCAAAAAATGCTTCTTCCAGGTTGAAAGGGTTTTAATGAATAGAAAGTGTATATCAATGGTTGTTTCTGGTTCCCCCTAACAGGTGGTAGGTAGCATAGGGGGTAGCATATAACCCCCCAAAAGGCAATATATAAGTGGTATATAAGTGGTATATACTGCCAATTGGGGGATTATCTATCACCTACCACCTATTAAGGGGAACCAGAAATCACCATTGAGTATATGTTGATATCATTTATTATCACTAATTATCATTATATATTACTGTTGCTAATATCATTATCACTGTTGCTTTTGTTGCTATTGTTGCTAGTGTTATGAATTATTATTACAACATGTACAAATAAATATTATACATATGAACTTTGAAGATTTTAGCGTAATGTTTGCAGTCCAAAAAGCGGCTATGTCGCTTCCAGTACTCCAATCTAGACGGGGGGGAGTTTTGAGATGGCTTGGCAAACAACAAACTAGGCCCCCAAAAGGCGCAACCTCTTACAGTAATCTTTAAAGCTGTACAACCCTGAATAACAGCTCGCCCCTTATAAAATGATGGTTGGAAGACGATCCTTTCCTTTTGGGATGGTACTCTTTCTCCCATAATCATGGAAGTGACGGTGGAAAACTACCCCAAATGAAAGGAAACCAATATTGGAGGGATCCATTTTCCACTTCCATGCTTATGGGAGGAAAGGTAATTGTTCAGAGGTTATGTTAAACTTCCAGGGAGAAATTTGCTCTGGTCCCACCAGAGCCAAGCAACAAGTTCAAAGGATTCACCATTTAGTTGACATAAGTTCCCGTGCAAAAAATCTTCATTAAATAGTGGATTCCAAGTCACCTTGATGACATCAGAAATGTTTCACCAAATCGATCCCAACGGAACCACTGGAGAGGTCCCCAGCAATAGATTAACAACTCCTGCTAAATAGACTAAATAGATGTAATTATAATACGTGTAATCAATATTATATCCAGTAATTGAAAAGTACATGGCACAGGTGTCTACATATTGGTTGATATGGACCCTCTACCAACCTGCCTTTTGGTATCGGCAAGCCATCTATTTTGACCTTAAGGTAATCCCCCCCCAAAAAAAAAACTGGGTTTGTTCAGTGCTCATCTGACCTAGTTGGTTCTTTCAACCCATTTTGAAAAAATCTTAGTGAAATTGGATCATTTACCCAAGGGTTCGGGATGAAAAAAACAAATATTTGAAACCACCACCTGACCATCAGGGACCATCGGAAAAATCAACGAGACATCACCCGAAAGGCACATCTTGCACCAAGCGCATCGCTAAGGAGTTGTTGGGTTGTTCGGAGGCCTCGTTCGAAACTCACCGCCAAAGGCACCCAGTTGATAGGGTTAGATGGTGTTCAGAAATCCGGGGAGAACTCACCAGTTGAGATGGTAAATTTCCCAAATGCCAATCAATTTTTAGTATCTACTGTTGATGGTGTTCAGAAATTCGGCTTTACTCACCAGTTGATATGGTAGTTTATCCCATTATTTGCATGGTTTTAGCGCCATCCCAGGTGGTGCAGGATTTCTTCCATCAACAGTATTACTGTTTGTAGTTTGGCAGAAAAAGAAAGCATTACCCGGACCCAACGAAACAAAAACTGAATTTCAGGGTTCTTTTTTGTCTTTGGGGTGATTTTCAGCCAGGAAGGGTTCTTTTGGTGCCGTGGGTGGTGTAGGCAGGGGGATCCCAAAAAATCACCATTGAACCCCAACTTTGGTGAATTGCATAGTAATATATAGTAATGTCATTTGGCTCTATGGGTTGGAACTCGTATATGATCATGGTAGCCCTGACCCCAAAGAAAGATCGCATCTCTTGCAGCAATGGCCAAGACCATTTAAAAATGTGTACACCCCGGAAATCCAATCAAACGGATACTTCACAAAAACAATGCATATCATATTCCTTCCCTTCGTTAACCAACATGAGCCTTTCCCTAACAAGCAAAACCTCCCAACTCAGGAAAAAGTACTCTCCCTAAAACTAATAGCTCGGCCCTGAAAATAGGCCGGGCCCCGAAAGGAAATTTCATCTTCCAACCATCAATTTGAAGGGGCTTTTGCTGTTAGTTTCAGGGAGGGTGATAAGTAACAATGTGCATTTTTTTCCCACAATCCCTTTGGAGATGATTTTCTTTTTCCCTAGGTGGGATATGTTAGTTCAGGGTAATAATGTGCCAAAAAAATACACCACGACTTTCCCCAACTTGCCCAACCTTTTGTCATTCCAAAACCCCTTCAATACCGACCTTCACAGCTACCACAAACAATGCGGAGCTGCGATGCTTGGTGGCGTAGCTCCTGAGTTTGCAAACGGTTTTTTTCCACGATCCGCGGGCGTGACGTCATAGATGTCATTGGGAAAGGAAGACCTTTTGTGTATAGACCAGGTGATTTCTTCGGAAAGGACCAGTGACATCCAGGGGTGGGGAAATATCAAAAGAGACATTTACACAAATCACAAAGGTGAAGATGTACATGAAAAAATATGAAAAAATACTATACTTTGGGTGTGGCCCCTTCCCAGTAGCAGTGGCAAATAAAGGTTTTTAGGGATTCCCTACCTTTTTTTTTCAAGCGAAAGGATCGCGTCTACTACGATCCTGGTAGCCTCGGCGAAAGTGCTTCTTTCAATTCGGTAAGCAAGAGTGACGTCTAAAGGGATACCAATGGATAGTGTACTCTGGGAAGTTCAACCATGGGTAGTGGGTTCATCGATTAGCAGGGTGTCGTCCAATCACTGCAAACCATTTGGCCCTGTTTAAACTCGCACTGGTCGGAAAAGTCGAACATTATTGCGCCATTGCCAACTAAACTGCCCATGGTATACTTCTATTTCTTGGGTCGTTGGTACTGCAAAAACAATTCTGTAACATTCGGGGGCCCTCTCCTCAAGGAGACCTATCCGTCTGAAGGACTCTGTTAATGTGAGTTCTGCCCAGTGTGGCCGGGGACGTCCTGTACAGAACTTAGACCCAATTAATCTGTATCCATGGGCATTGTTAAAACAAACTGTATGCTCCGGTGTATCTGGGTGTCTTAGTATATGCCCCATCAACTTCAAACGCCTTTCTGCGGCCAGTTGGGATGGGGTGAGAACGCGCCGTCCATCTGCATTGGCTAAATTTTGCAGGTATTTATTTGAACAAGGTTCTTCGGAGAACGTCAAAACTCGTTGATAGTAAGGGCTTTTTGGCGGAGAACCCTAAAATGCACCGTATCCAAACGTCTATTTTGGGGGCATTGTAGTGGTGGAGTCCCTCAAGGTGTTGTGCAAGGCTTGGATCAACTTCAAAGTCTCTTTCATGTATATCTGCATCACTCTCTGGAAATTTTCGTTGACCAGAGCTTCATACCTGGGATGTACATGAAGGAGGCAAGTTGCAGATCCATCCGCAGGGAGGTACGAAACCTGAGCTAGGAAAATTTCTCCGTCTGGGTCCCAAGTTTGGAGAATGTTCCAATCAGGTCGGAGGGATTGCCCAACAAATGGGGAGCCGTCCAAGCTTTTGAAGCAGTGCATTAACACATGAAGCGGGAGCCTCTCAAACCGCTCTTGCGTGGTGAAGTCACGCTCAAATCTGAGAAGGGGGTCATTGTTTTGGCCGCCGGAGCGGTCATGCCAGTATGGCCGTTTTGCACGCAAAGATTGAAAGAAGGACTTGCTAGCAGCTTCAGTGAGGAGAATAACCCTGAGCAATGCAAATTCTTCATTGTAAACATGTTGTGTGACACACTGGACGTCCTGCTCGTAGGTGGGGCCTGCACGTTCTAGAAGGTACCGCATATTGTGCTCCACAGTTGGCCATCGGGTGAATGGAGGGATCTGGGTAATCAAAAGGCTACGTCGGACAAGTGCCCGTTCAGCGAAGCTAGTGCTAAGTGAATGGATCTGGAGCTGTTTAAGGACTGCTGGTGCGGGAGTTTGGGAAATCTGTTGGATATACTCCTGTATGGAGCGAAGTGCTGGGACAAGCTGAGTTTCATGATATTGCTGGATTGCAGCTTTGAGCTCAGTGAGTGCTTCTCCTTCCTGGGACGGAGGCAACCTCAAAACTTGGACGGCTGGGACCCGCCACTCCCATATCTTGAATCAGCCCTTCCGATGGGTCCAACCTGCGGGAGCGTTTGATGTCGAAGAGTTTTACTTGATCCATATCTCCATATTCCACCGCTTCTTCCTTGATGTCCGAGGTTTGGGAGCCGAGGGATGGGGCAGTGCGTTTATGACCGGTTTCTGGCTGGGTTGGAGGCATCTGGATGGATTCCTGAGGAACATAGATTTCCTTTCCTCCTGGTAATGTTACCTTGACCAAGCCTAAATGCGGTTCTGGTTCGACTGCGGGAACTGGGGTTGTGGCAGGCAATTTTTCTTTTGGAGTAGGGGTTGCACTTTCTGCCTTTGGATTTGGAGCTTCGGGTTCATTTGCCTTTGGATTGGGTGTTTCTGCTACAAAGGATGGTGGAGGAACTTCAGCCATCAATCAAGCCAGGAAGAGTAAGTCACCGAGGTAAAGAGAGCGATGATTAAGATTCAAGAGAGATAAAAACACAGATTGTGTTCAAAAGGATGTTTAGGATAGGGTAGGTAAAATAGGTGAATTATTTGTTTTGTTTTTTGGGTTTGTGTGTTTATTTATCGTATATTTGGAAATGCAAATAGGGTCTGCAATGCGTCTGTCAAAGTGTGAGCGCAACAAGCACCTACTCCGCTGGAGCCTTGAAAAATCACTTCTGGAACTGTTGCCGTTGCTGCTTCAACGTTTCCTGATGTTTGCTGAAGCATGCCAGAGCTTCCAACATCCAGGACTCCAGGAGCGCGCTGCCCTGATGTTCCTCATTGGATGCACCAGAAAGACAACTGGCCTTGCTTTCAGCCTCCGACTTCGCTTCGGCTTCTGCTATCGAGTGTTGTGCCACCTTCTCCGTCAGGGCTGTGCTGACTTTCTTTGCTTCCGCCAGCTGTTCCTCCTTACTTTCACTTGCTACTGCTCCTGATTCATGGAAGTCGTCCATGCTTGGAGCGTGAAGTCCCCAATCAACCAAAGTTCCTGCCAATAATATAAATGCTATGAATGTTGCAACGCACAACTTTTGGTCCTCCCACTGCGCAGGCCAGGATTCATACCATGAATACCATTCATACTCCTGCCAGTCACTTCTCCTCCGAGTCGTTCCACCAGTTGCGCTCTGGTGACCTCCAAGGCTCTTTCCAGGTCTCCTCCGCTTGAGGAGCCTCGTCCCGGTATGTGCCTGGCAGCGGCGTTCACTGGGAAATGCAAAAATCCTGGTGGTCACTGTTCGCGTATTTTTCCTTCTAGGCAAACGGAACTCAAGTTGTGCATCTAATTGTGCTGGCCATGAAACGACATGATGCAGCAACAACAACAACAACAACAACAACAACAACAACAACAACAACAACAACAGCAACAGCAACAGCAACAGCAACACTGGGAAGGGGCCATACCCAAACTATACTCGTGGCCTAAGCTATCAATAATTAACATACATCCCCAACAACAATTTTTACATACAATAATTTCGTCCTGCAAATTCATCTTTGAATCCTTGATCTCCCATTTGGACCGGAATGATGAAAAGTTGAGCCATGGAAATTTCAACAACCTTCAACTGCGAACTACCGCACCAAAAAGAAATCTGCAACAGAGATTCTTTTGGAATGTTTCCTGAAAAAACATTCATGTTTTTGTGTTGCCTGGTCATGCGTTGTTTGAAATTTGCGCAACTCAGTACTTCTGAGTTGAGAAAAATAAAAACTAAAAAAACTAAATGTGTTTCTCAACTCCTGCCACTCATGTCCTTCCCCATTTCACAAATCTCTTAAAACCCAGCCGGCACGGCCCAAATGGAGTCTGGAACAAAGACATTTGGGTGACTTTCCGTGGGAAAAATATATATATACTTCCAACCGCTAAAAAAACACCTGTCTCTTGGGTTCCACCACCCAAAGCTTTTGGTGCAACACTTCCCCTGTGTGAGTTTCACCCAAGCATTCAAGGCACTTCACCATCTGCGCTGTGGCTTGAGCTACATTTTGCGGCCTCCCTTGGGCACTGGCAGCCACCAAGCCGGGGCAATCCACTACATCGAGGTTAGGGGCCTGACATCGAGGTTGGGTGGCCGATCGTTCCCTGGAGGGTAAAGTCAGTCCCCAATATATGACGATGTTTTCATGGTAAATCCTGGCGTTTTTGTGGATGGCTATCTATCTGTGCGTTGCATTGGAAAAAAACTTCCAGGAAGCAAATGAAGCGCAGAAACAAAAATATTGACTTGAAGCATTGTTAGGCAGAAATATTGAAGTTAGACACCTTCAATTCCCAATCCCCAATATGATGTTTGATTCCCAACGCCACCCACTTTGTTAAAGTTTACCAAGTTATACTTGGAAAATTAGCTGGAGATCTGGACATGACATGTCTCTTGTCTCGAGTCACCATTCCCGCGTTGTTTTCGAAGACACAGTTTATGGCAGTCATGCGCAATCCCCAAGCAGTTGCTCAGTGTTGCTCATTTGCTCGACATTATGGAAAATAGCCGTCCCTTCTCGTTTTACTCAGCACTAAGATATTCTCTCCATTTGCTTTGCTCCGTGTTTTCAGCCATTTCAGAGATTTTTTCCCACAAAGATGGGCAGCATTGCCGAAATGCTGTTGAGAAAAACAGAAAACAACTCTCAACAGGTCAACGAGAATTACGCGTCTTTCCAACCAAAAAGTCCCCCAAAAATGAAAATAGGATTTGTTGTCACTCGTTCATTGAGCTTTTATAGGCATCCTGAATTCATGGCCTCTGAAACGATCTCTCTATTCGAATGGATGACGTGTGCATTTAATTTGGGTGGAATTGACATTTGACTACACCAGACTTCCAGTCTTTCATCCGCCTTGGGTGAATTCAACTCCACTACCAGCAATTTCTTGGTACAAAGTCCATCCGAAGGTGCCTTTGAGAGCCAACAAATCGTGGGTCCAAAAAGTCGGTGGCAGGATGGGAGGGGGAGGCTTGGAGGATCATCTGCAATGGATGTAAGTGGTTAACAACCATGATTCGGTAAGTCCCTAAGGATCGGGTTGTGGGACCCCTTCCCCCTTCCAACTGGCCAAACTTCATGGCTTATAAATGGGGGGTTACTGTACTACCTACTTACTAACTGGGATGATCCTCTATGGGGAGGGTCCGGGGTCCAAATTCCACCGTGTGGGTGAAAAATTGGTTTCTTTCCCCTAAAACCCACCTGAAATGGACGTTTTTGAAGGTTTACCCACCTGAAGTTTAACATCTCGCCCCTGAAAAAGTTAC
This sequence comes from Breviolum minutum Mf 1.05b.01, assembly GCA_000507305.1. Classification (NCBI taxonomy): domain Eukaryota; class Dinophyceae; order Suessiales; family Symbiodiniaceae; genus Breviolum; species Breviolum minutum. The sequence continues at coordinate 98,209 of DF240491.1, read as the reverse complement.
CAAAACCCAAAAAGAAAGTCGTCTTCCAATCATCATTTTTCAGGGGCTATGTTGAACTTTGGGAGCATAAAAAGTTTCCCTTCAGGTTCCAAACTTCTGATTTCTACGGGAGGGAAGAAGTGGACAACTGCTGCAAAAATCACGATGGTTCAATGGTTCTTGTGAAAACTGATCAATCCGGCCGTACTCTAAACTACCCTCCCTGAAACTAAAGTGGCCCCTGAAAATCAATGGTTGGAAGATGAATCTCCTTCTGGGAAGGCCTATTTTCAGCGGCTATGTTAGTTTCAGGGAGGGTAATTCTGAAAGATGCTTCCAAATCTAAACCACCAATACAGGATAGTTACCGTCAGCAATGATGTCATGTTCGTGAACTGATATCTAATGACTGCACCCCTGAAAAGACTACGCAACAGAAAAAATGGGCTTCTTGACACACTGCCGGTGCTACTATTGACAAAAAGAAATCCCGCCAACCAGTGAAATAGGTAGGTTTATCCAACTGAGCAATGAAAAAAAACTCTTACTTTCCATTCCAGTATACTGGTTGTTTAGTAGGGATCCTTATAAGTCTTTATGAGAATCCCCATATATATAACTGGATAGTATAATTCCCTATATACCCTAAACAACCAGGGTTCTTTTCACATCTCAACCTCAACTACCTACAGGGTTTTACACATTTTTGAGGTAGAGGTTTCTGGCAATCTGCTTTTTGTTGCGGAGATGGCGGATTGATACGTGGATCTTGCATTACTTTGGGCCCAACTGAAGAGTCTACATAACTGTTTGTCATGACTTCACGCACACTCTCTAGTTCAACCTGTTTTAATAAAATAAACAAGTCGTCGCTATCAACAAAGTCTTGGGAACTGGGACCGGTAACTCTCACAAAACTCAACAAAGGTAGTATATGGGAGGTCCCCTCATAAACCACAAGGTGAATTCTTTAATTACAACTGTGTTCAGGTGGGGAACAACAATGATGTCTGTATATGTTTCCCTGAAACTAACAGTTTGCCCTGAAAATACGGGCCCCCTGGAAGTTTGGAGATTCGGTTTCACCACCATTTTAAGGGGCGTTTTGCTGTTACTTTCGGGTTTCGGGCATGTTGGCCCCAAAAGTCTCGCTCTAAATGACCCCAAAATGGTTGAAACTCCCTAAGCCCCGAGTCGATGGCCCTGCTGCAATGGTAAATGAATTAGTGTCCATGGAAGAGATTCCAGTAAACTCCATAGTATCTAGTTACTTTGTGGCAGGCCGGGCTTTCCAATTTTGCCGCCAAGTATCCAGAGGGTCTGTGCGAAGATTTTGGAAGTAAAAGTCCTGGCTGCTTTCAATGAAGTGCTTAGTACCAAAAAGCGAAATTGAAGGCGGATCTGTCAAAACGATGATGGCAAACAAAGAACATCAAATTGTATGAATCATGCATACTATGAGATCATACTACACATAAAAAACCATGTTGAAAGATTTTCTTTTGTACAGGTTGGACTTCTGGGTCAGTCACTTCAAAATGTCACACAGAAAAAAAATAACAAACAATGGACATGAATCATGAACAATTACGGAAAACACGACAGAAACTGTCTCGTCCAAGTTTGGAAATCAATGTCATCGTGCCGACTCTAACCCTCCTTTGAGCTTGCTTCATACCCAAAACAGTTCTTCCAATAAATCCCATATCAAAAACCATCCCAAGGAGGAGTTTACCCAAGCATTGAAAAACATCCCAAGGCACATCACGCCCCCCCCCCAACCGAAAAAAAAAAATCCAGCCAAGTTGGCTCCTCACTTTTTCCAGGATGTTCTTGTCTTAAAGCCTCCAGCCTCACCTGAAGGGGGTCAGAGGTCAACGGTTCCCAACAGGAAATGTGTTTCTCAAAGATGAAGATCTGGGTACCAGAATCGAAAAAGGTATCCTACATCCTAGAGCTTTTACCAAGATATACGAACTGTACATGGATATACATGGGGTATAATATGAGGCAGTATCGGGCAAGATTCATCCATTTTTTCTCGTTCATCAACAAGATCATCACCATCGTCATCATCATCATCATCACCAAAACTTCTTCTTCATCATCAGCATCACCATCACTATAACGATTATCATAATCATCATCACCACCACCATCATCATAGTTTTCTATTCCCTATGCAAAGAACAATATATCACCAACCCAAAAAATGCACTTGTATACAGGAAATCCTTCAAAAAAAAAATAACACCATACAGTTGCATTCTTTAGACTTCCCCCCAAAAAGAGCGGCTAATTTAATGACCCCTGCCCCCTTTTTTTGCGTCCACACTTGGGTCCAACCCAAAAAAACATCACCACGGTCCGCCTGTCGAGTCATTTCTTTCATCACCGCCCCACCAAGGTCTTCAAGTTCAAGAGCCTCGCCATAGGCCTCAAGGCACAACACCGGGGAGGTTGGGTGGGATGTTATCCCAACAAACCCTCCCCTTTGGAGCATCATCCCAGGACTGGTAAGTAGTTAGTACAGCAGTAAGCCTCATGACTATACGCCATGAAAATTGGCCATTTGGAAGGGGAACATGGTTGAAACTACTGTTGATGGTTCAGAAATCCGGCAAACTCACCAGTTGAGGTTGGTAGACTATCCTATTATTTACAAAGGACTTTAGCACCATCCAACCTGTGGTTGGCCTTGGGATTTCGGAACCATCAACAGTATGATTTCGTGATTTTAAGGTGTGTTTGTTTAAAAGGTCTAGAGATAACCAGTAAAAAGATGTTTGAGGGTATGTTAATATAGATGTGCTTACTAAGTACTAAATATTGTATATTCTAAGTGGAAAATATGTATAAGTATAATGCACCATCATGCCGATGTATAGGATTGAAGCCTCCAAAAAATCTGCAATGAACTCTCGGCATTACATATATCACGTTGCCCTGAAGTGTTGGCCTTCAACACCAATTGTTGCCCATAAATATGTGTATATAAACATAATCACGTATTTCAAAGAGGTCAAGAAGAGGGGTTGGATTGGACTATCAAGCTCCTCTGCAAAAACTCTCTGTCCATCTCTCCATGTTGGATTGTAGTTCCAAACATGTTGTATTGGACTGAAAAAAGGGATATAACACATAGAAATCAAACAAAACGTATGAAATATGTTGCTTACCTTTTGGGGAAAATCCACATGTTTTTACTCTTCCTTTCCAATCCAGGCACAAAACGAAGCAGCTAAATTTCACCAGGCAGAACTCCTTGTATCTTGGCAAACAAAAACACATTTTTGTACCCCAACCAAGCAATCAAACCATTCCCTCCCAAAAAAAATATATTCTGTCCAACTTCACTCATCCCCTTTTTTCACAAAGATGTTCTAGTTGGTGGTTGAACCAACCCATCTCCAAAATATGATCGTCAAATTCGATCATTTCCTCAAAAAAATCAGGTTGAAAATGTAAAATTTCAAACAAAAAAAATCTTTGATTCACCAGCACCTAGATTTTGTTTGGAAGATGAGAAATTAGTAGGGAACCAAGGTCTCCCCCCTTTTCGGAAACTGTTGCCTTGTTGCCAAGTTGCACTGGGTTCATCTTCTTGAGATTGGATGTCCTGCACTAACAATCTCAATTTTCTCGCCTCTCCGCGACGTAAACGTACCTTGATCAAACTTCGAGTACCTGAAATCAACAGGGAATTGTCATAGGGACACATGGTGAGGTAAAACCCTTTGGGATTCCTTTAAAAGGGGATTGGGACCCAATAAATACCCACTATTTTTCAATGATATGTTGACAACGCTAAGGGAAAAAAAAACAAACAAACTTTGGGAGAAATAATCATAGTGACCAAACCAGCGGGGTTGGTCAACCCAAGTTGGTGGTTTAGTAAGGGAATATTCCCCCTGCAAATCCCCTAGATTTCAGGTTTAGGAATTTGCGTAGTAGAACTCAAGATCCACAAGAGTTTGCACCTCATAAATTTTTACCGGCGTTTTTTTAAAGGGGATCCCAGATCTTTTACGGATTCTGTTTCGGTCCAAAGATGCCCACAACACCAACAACGGAAAGGAGGACCTTCCAGCTGCTCCCTCAGTTATGAGTTAGCGTCCTTGGAAATCACGTGAGCCTTGTATTTCGTGTGACCCGGCAAATCAAAAAAAAATGTTCTGTAACTTCAAAAAAGTATTAAAAACAGTGATGGGAATGGATGTAGCGAACGGGGAAATCGTGTTTCGTTACATCGGGCCTTTTGTTGTTACATCAATTTTTTGAAGCTAAGCTATCATGGTTATATACGCATTCATTTAAAAAAAAATGGTTGTTTTCTTTTCGTTTTTTCTTCCCCGGGCAACCAAAAAAATCGTGGCATCTAAAAATTGACGTGTTTATCCCATGACGTACCTTTCCCATCCATCCATCCATCTGTCCGTCCGAAGGTACACAACTCCGCATTCCGTGGGAAGATTGGAAGCCCTGTCAGCCGCTCCAATAAGGTAGACTTGCCTGTACTTTCCTGGAGGTGATTGACTGACAACCCACCCACCAGGACCCAGGATGGGGGGATGGGGGTTGGTTACCAGCTGCCCCTGAAACGAATAAAATGAGGGTCCAAAACCCCTGGGAAAAATGGCTGCCTTGGTGATGATGACTTGATGACTTGATGATGATGTCGTCTTTTCCTTTTTGGGGGTGGTTTCGAACTGTTTTCAGGTGTGAGAGGTTAGTTTCTGGGAGGGTAGATACATTGTACTTTGAGGTAGATATACTTTTAAAAAATATATAAAAATACATGGAAAAGAAATACTGAATAGGAACGCAGGGAAAGAGAGTTTGCATATTTTCAGTCAATAAGGGTTTCTGAAATGGTGCCAAAAAATAACTCTATTCGCCATCAAACATGAGTGGAATCAACAGGTGGTGATTCTGTAAGACTTGCACGTATGTCCAATATTAAACGTGTATGCTTATCTATATGTGTTGTTATATTCAGCTGTATATCTATGGTCATACCTATATTTATGCTCACGTTTGATATCTATGTTCATACCTATATATTCGCTTGTGTTTGTATTTGTTTTCAAATATATATATATATACATACAATATAATCATGAATATATTCCGGAGGTGTTTCAATCCCTGTCAATCTCCAAACAGGAACCTGTAAAATCTCCCGTCCTGACCAAGCATAATGACCTGAACGTTTGGGTTTTTTTTCACCCCTTCGAAGGTCATGCAAGCCATGAAGTTGAAACAGTTCCTCACCAGCTACATACATTCCATTCCATGTTGGATAACCAATTGGTCCAATCATTTCCTGGTGGAAATAGCTGGTAACCATCTCCCCTGGATTCTGGTGTATGTCCCATGGATTCTGGTCCAGGTGGGATTCTGCATAAAATGACCAGCTTTTTTTTCATTCCCCATGAATTACGATTGCTTACTTTCATGATTGGTAATTTTATGGGTCCAATCATTTATTGCTCCAGTTTTCCACCTGTCCATTTACACTGATGTACTTCATGAATTGCCTTAAACAGACTTTTGGTGTTTTATTTCCGAATCCTTATGTAGATAACTGGTTAACCTGTGAACGGACTCCGGTTGAAACTCAAATCAACCAGGATGACTTTTAATGAGCGAAAAATTTTCATCAGTCACCTCAGGAAGCTCCTGAGGTGGAAAATTACGGGAAGACTTCACCCAGGTTTTGAATGGTGCGAACGGTGCTGCTGCTGGTGGTGCGAAACACCCATAGGGGAAGGCCCGGCAAACATGATGATACGAGCCTCGCCTCGAGCATCTCCAAGAATATTTTTTTCGCAAGCGAACGGGTGAGACGACGTGTTGATATTGAATATCATAAACAAACAAAAAAAGACAAGGAATCTGGGTTAATGATATAATCATGTAATTATTTCATTCTATATTTCATATATACATATATGTTGTTTTTCATTGTGTCACCGTATTTGTTCCAACCTGAATTATCAAAAACGCACGATTGATTCCATCCAGGACAAGGCCACACCCCCAAGGTATGCCCCCAAAAAAAACACAAAAACCTGTGGAGCGTTGAGCTTTTCCACGGCCACCAAGTCTTTCAAGGGATCAATGACATCGAAGAATCCCGCGCAGCGTTCGGCACCTTGGGCACTGGGTCGTTGGGTGGCGTTTTTTTTCTCCGGATTTTTTTCTTCATTGATTCGGAAGCGTCGGAAGCTGGAAAGTACCCAAAACACGAAAAAGAAAGAATTGGAAAGTTGGGAGGGCTGATATTTCTTTCATGCCATTTTTGGGTTAGACGCCCAAAATGTAAAAAAGTCCACTCCCTATAAAACGAACAGCAAAAGCCCCTGAAAATAGGCCGAAACCCCAAAAGGAAAGTAGTCTTCCAACCCTCAATAAAAGGGGGCTATGTTGGTTTCAGGGAGGGTAACCCATGCGGACTTTTTTTTGAAGGGGTGATTTACTATATAAATAACTTCCAGTCGTCGTTTTCGGGTGTAAGGTTGACCGTCAAGGGCCCGAGAAACCAGAAAAATCATCCAACCCAAGCCAAAAAAGAAGAAACTGGCTGCTGGCTTTGAGATGGGTATGTCTGGGTGATTGGCTTCTAGAAACAAAAAATGCAATCAGCTGATGCTTTTTTGTCGCGACTTCGGATATCAAACAGAGATCTACCAAACAAGTAAGTGATATCCATGTAATGATGGTCTTGCAAATTTGGGCCATCCAAAGGAAAATAGTCAACGGCTAACATGGGAGGAAGTGTTTAACAAGTGTAGAGATTGGAGAAAACGATTTGGAACAAATGTAGAACATGATAGCCCCCTCAAACCTTTAACATCATTTAATTTCCGCTTCCCATATTTTCAAAATTGCAGGTGTACACTGCCCCAAAACTCACATTTTTCGCCCTTGAAAAATGGATTTTTTAGAAGATGATGGTTTTCCTTTTGGGGGCACCCTGCTATTTTCCATGTTTTTGGGGGCCAAAGGTAACTCCTCTAACATTCCCCCTTGGGCATCCTGGTCCCAAGCGACTCCAGGTTTCAAGGATACCAGACTGCTCGTTAAAGAGAACTTCCTTCAGTCGTTCATTGAACGCATTCACATCCTCAGTTGAACGAAAAACTGGAAAAAAACACAATAAGAAGCAGTTTATAAAGGACAATTCCTCAGTGCCAAAGTAAGTTGTTTTTCTGACGACAATTTTCACCCAAACCTCAAAATGTTGTACACATGGAAAGAGAAAAAATCGATTTCCACCACATGGAAGACAAACTTGATAAGCAAAAAGAGGTTGAGAATCCAGCTCGAATCGGCCCTCAATTTGGGCACATCGTGCTTGACGCTCCCTCAACCAACCGAAAATCCGAAAGCCCCGAAGTCTACTACACTCCCTTCCAATAAGAATCTCCTTTTCCAGGGGTCTATTTTCAGGGGATATGTTAGTTTCAGGGAGTGTACCACTGGGGATTGATGTGAATTCTCCAACAACTTCACCAAATGAAACCCTGTTTCAAACATGCAAACATGTCTAAGGGCAAAGATTTGTTGTGGTTGTGGTTGTGGTTGTGGTTGTGGTTGTGGTTGTGGTTGTGGTTGTGGTTGTGGTTGTGGTTGTGGTTGTGGTTGTGGTTGTGGTTGTGGTTGTGGTTGTGGTTGTGGTTGTTGTTGTTGTTGTTGTTGTTGTTGT
>DF240491.1:62553-90348 GCA_000507305.1 Breviolum minutum Mf 1.05b.01 | reverse complement strand
TAAGGTGTTTTGGGGGTACCACCATTTAAGGAAACACCCATATATTATCTGGGCAAATTATAATATTTCACCCACCTTGTGATTTCCCTGAAATAGGAAGGTTTCCCTCTCGATTCCCAAAAATTTTGGGGGCCCAGGTTGTGTGAGGTTGCTATAATTTGACCAGATATATAGAGGATAGGTGATCATTCGCAGGAGGGTTCAGTTGTTTTTTTCAGATCAAAGATTTTTTTAAGGGCCATACTGAAAGAAATTTTGGATACCCCCCGGAAGTTTAACATAGCCCCTGAAAAATGGTGGTTGGAAGACTAGTTTCCTTTTGGGAAGGCCAATTTTCAGGGCCTATGTTAAACTTCGGGAGGGTAAACCATTCTTTCAATCTACTTGGTTCGGGGGCTGAACTTCCAATCATCTTCAACACAAAAAAGTTGGTGATATAACTCCGGAGGCCACGACCAAATTTCCTAACAGATGACCCTTCGTCTTCGAAGGCATCCCGAACCAAAGCTGGTGCAGATTTGTGTCCAGAGCCCTGTGCAAAAAACGAAACTAGTCTTCTAACATATCTCTTGGGAAGGGACATGTAACATCTTAGTTTTTCTGAAATTTGCAATTCAGTAGTAGGCGACTCATTTTAGCTGAAAGCTTCTGATTCTAGTTATTTGTCTATTTGGAACCGTGGGATGATCCTAATCTACATTACAAAGGTGGTCGATATACCCACAACTGGAAGGCCAAGGTTCAACAGACCCCCTCTAGTTACACGAAATGTAAACACCACTTCTTGTTACAATATCAAACAAAAAGGGTGCGTATCCTGCAGGTATATCTACCTGCTCACATCTGTGAATGAGGTTGTTATCTTATGTTATCTTAGTGTCCTGTCTACCCATGGATGGTGACAACTTAGGAACTGAAAAGACGTAGAATTGTCAACTTTAGACAACTCGTGGGACCACGGCCATGTTTTTGCTTCACTCCTCCTTTCACGGAAAATTTGAATCAAGATTCTTGCAGATTGACCATCAAATCAAGTTGAGTTGCCGTTCTGGTGCTTTTACAGTTGGCATTACATTACCAACCCCAAAATGCAGAAGCTGCAGAAGTGAAGGTCACCTATCACTCCAAACGTCAAGCTTCATCCTCCCAATTGGGGTTTCATTGAAAAACGCCCTGTTTCAACGGATAAAAAATGTTGAAACTCTGCTGGGGTCAACTTGGATCATCTGCCCAAGTCTTGAAGAATTACTGAACCAGTTTCCAGCTGCAAAAAAGGAAGTCATTGGAATTTTTCACATGGGATTAAAACATCAGTTTACATGGTTTTTGGTTTGAGTTGAAAAAAAACAACGTTTTTGTTGGAGGGCCACCAAAAATTTTGCGTGACTTCAAAAATATATCCCCGTCGTCTCGCCGGTCCGGTCCGACCGTTGACCGGACCTCCACCTTCGACGTGACGTGACCCGCGACCGTCCGCGCGCCTGACTTTGACGTTTCCCTTTGGGATTCGTCACTTTCAAGCGCTCAGCTGGAGGATAAAGCAAGGCCACCTCTGGCGAATCCCCCTACCCTTCCTCCCCAATGGCCCCACCAACCCCACCCTTAGAAGGAAGGAAGTATATACACCCCCTGAATTTCTAACATGACTGTCTGGAAAAATCCCCCATGTTCAATAGGAAATGAATCTTCAAATGGTGGATGTTTTTATTGTCATGTTAGTTTTCGGGGTATAAATGTTATGAACCCTCCCTAAAACCAACCCAACAGCAAAAGCCCAATCAAGACTAGACCGAGTCTCCCACCCCCAAAGGGAAAGTAATTTGTTTCCCTTTTCAGTGGCTTTAAAAGCTGTTGGTTGTACGGAGAGAAAACCAAACCCCTTCAGAAAGCCGAGGTGGGTAGCCATAGATTCCTAATGATCGATTCATTGCCGAAAGGTCTTCAAACAAAAAATCATGGGGGATTAGGTTCTCCCAAGCTCTAGGATAGGACCGTTATCAACAGTTGATTTGCTCATGTTTTTTATGGAAACCATGTTTCACCCCTGTCTGCTGGAAATCGTTTAGAGAGAAAAAAGAAAATAGTATATACACGCCCTGGACCACTTTTGAAAGTCATCCACTTTGGCCAACTGAAAAGTACTCTGTACCTGAAGTTGATCTTCTTAGTTCTTAGAGCTAACCGCGAACACTTTTCCAAGACAGGGTTCAATATAGTCAAAAATCTCCCACCATTGGCGATGAAAGCTTGGAAAACTTAGCAAAATCTTCCACCTTTTTTGGAGGTTGGGATATTTTGTTCTTAGTTCAGCAGGAAAGTGTCAAACAAAATTGCATGATGTTTGGGGTTTCCCGTGCTGTTCATGCAAAGCTAACCAAACTTGCGGCAAAAGTTGGCAAGACATCACATCTATGTAGTCTTGCATATCGAGGTTGGTTTGACTCATTTCTGGGGAAAAATAAAGCAATTCAAAACATAAACCTTCCCCTGGTATATTGATGAATTTGACTCCACACATCAAAAAAAAACCTAATGTGGAGTTGTTTCTAGATAAAAGCATGGATAAAAGTACAGTACGGTACCCTCCCGGGAATTAACATATCCCATCAAAAATCACTTTTTGAAGATGATTTTCCTTTTCCCAAGGTGGGATATGTTAATTTCCCTGGAGGGTACATACTTTGGGTATTGTGGTGTTGACTCTTGCTGGTTCTGCGGGTGATCCCCTTGAAGGGTCCAATTGGCTGAGTTTCTTGCTGATTTTTCCCTGGGAAAAAATTTCCCCAACGGAAAACCCAGGGTCCCTGGGGGATTTTCTTTTAGAAAAAAATCCACGGAAATGAAACAACACTCCATCGACCAACGATGGTAGCAGATATAGTTCGTCAGAATGCCTGATTGAGTTCCAATTCTTGCCTCAGAATGTGCTTTCGAGATTTTGGGGGTGCAGAAGTTGGATTTTTGGATGGGATTTTCTATGATTTTCTAAAAAAAGCGTGGTCAACTTTGGTAGTCCATATTATTTGAGGAATAAAACCTGACTTTTCCGGGCTACAAGCAGGGTGACAGGATTCATTCACCCAAATGATGTGGTTGATTGGATGGTGGATTGATGATTGATGGAGCCATTTTTGTTTAATCTTAGCTCAAGATCAAGCTCAAGATCGAATCTACTCATTAATCTATACATTTGTATGTTATAATACGTATATCTAAACATCAATTTCCTTTTTCTTTGCTTCAAATGACCTTCTGATTAACTTTTGATTGATGACATTTGTTTGCCAAAGTTCTGTTAAGGCAACCAGGTGAGTCTTTGGGAGCCTCCCAAAAGAAATGCCACAAGTTTACAATTCGAACACGAAAAAAGGCAGGCACGTCACTTGCACACGCAAAAATAACGTCACTTACACACATACGTCACTTACACACAAAGTACGGAAAAAAATGTCATACCATATTTTTTGGAGGGGTATTTTGACCCAAAAAAAATCAACTGAACATGTTGTTGCAGTGTCCAAAAACATGTGTTGTTTTGGGGGAGAAAAGGACAGGGAGTGGTTCCAATGAGTCCGGGGAATTCACCCCAGAAACCTTCACCCCGATGAATTTGTGGAAACAAATAGCTGGATGGATAAACAAATAGTTGAGTAGGTAGATAGATACATAACATGACATAACACTACATTATACTACATTTACATTACATTTACATTACATTTACATTACATTTACATTACATTTACATTACATTTACATTACATTTACATTACATTTACATTACATTTATATTACATTTACATTACATTTACATTACATTTACATTACATTTACATTACATTTACATTACATTTACATTACGTTTACATTACACTACACATTTTTTTGCATAAAACTACATCACATTACATTTACGTTACGTTTACAGATCATAGATGTTTATAGCAGATTCGTGTTCTCCGCCCCAGTTGCGCTTTGGCAATCTCAGCCATGACCCAAATGCGGCTGAAGACCTCGTGAGGGCACAAAATTTGTAGGAAAGCTTGAACCTGTTGAGGTTCGGGATATTAGTAAGAACAGATACTACAGTATTCCAACCCCCAAAGTTTCTTAAAAGGTATACGGTATACGGTATATACGTTTGCTGTTCATTTTTATGGAAGGTACCACACACTTCATCATCTGTTTCCTCCATCATCTTTGTTCTGTTCCCCCCCAGTTCTTTCTTCTTATCATCATGATTTGCATCATGCTCATGCTGTGGTTTCTTTTCTCCCTCCTTGTATTGCATCAATCAACTCATGTGAATCACCCCTCCTAGTGAAAGAAAGCTGCCCCCCCAAAAAAAGATGCATGTCTATTGTCTTGCCCAATTGTTGTCTCTTCATATCAAAATCGTTCTTGTCTCGTCCAAATCGGTCTTGTAGAGCAAACAAGAAATCGCAAACCTTTCGTGGCGTGGTACCATAGCAATGTTCATACTTCTTGTATGGGGATTCTACCCAAAAAAAAGTCGTTCGAACATCATTGCTCATCCAAAATTTCTGCAAGGCAAATGCCCCAAGCTTAATAATCCTATCGGGATTAGAGACATTTAGAAACCAAAAAAATCATACCAAAAATGAAAGCTACCCTGGCAAATTCCAATCAATCACGAGTCCCCTCAGAAAAAAAAACGTGTTCAAGCAACCAACAACAACCACCCCCTTGAAATACCTCAAAGGATTCATCCACCACGATGACATGACTGAGTTTTCGTTGGATGACCTGTATCGATTCGGAAGAAAAACGACGAGTGGTGTCAAGGACGACCTGTATCTGAAACAGTAGATATCAATAGCATGTGGATATACCTCGCCAGTGTACTACAAGTAACATGGATGGTTGGAACAAAAAAGAAAAACATGTTTAAGAACAATATATATACATCTTCAAACTTCAGAATGGTGATTCTTGAATTCCATTGCCATGTCGACTTACCAGAGGGTATGAACCCTTATTGGATGTGCTGTTTTGTAGGCATCTTAATCCACAGATCTACTAGAGTCGAATGTTGATGGACCAGCTGCTATCGCGAAGGTCATTTTTCATGTTCATCCACCTATTTCAGATAGGGGACTTATCATGGGAATCTGAGCGGCCACCCTCCACCCCAAAATAAGGGCACTTCAAAATAAGACAATTTGTGTAGGGATTTCTGGTTACCCAAATCTGGGATATCCCCAAGGATGCTTGCTGGGTTGGACGGATGACGAGTTTGAAAACACCTTGCTTTGATGTGCAACTGGGAACCTCTTGGTCTCCAGGCAAAAAATGCGCAACCAACCTACCCAGCCGTCCCTAAAAGGGTCTTTTTTTGGGGGGGGAGGGAACCCAGCAACCCACTCCTTCCATGGGTTTTTGCTTCATCCAGTTTTTCAACGCCGCCTTCGGTACTTCCAAGTCCAAAATGGCCATCATCGAATCCTAAAGGCTCAGCTAGCACAAAAACAAGTCTGTGAATGTTTCTCCTGAGAAAAAAAAGGTAGAAATTTTTGTCGGCTGTATTAATTTTATTGAAAACTTGAAAAGATGGGAAATGAAAGATGCTGATGTCTAACTTGTTGTACTTTTAAAAAAACAGAAAGATGACAATTATAGGAGGAATTCTTTTTGCTTCGACCAACACCTGGCTGTTCACGACTGTTCGTGCATGGTCACGGGTTGAACAAAGTACAGACAGTGGAATATTTGCCAAAAGGAAAATGGAACCAAAAACTGAAGCTGCATTTTCGACAGCTACTATCTTAATCTAAGACACCATCTGATGGCTAGTGGCAAAACAAAAAGCTGCATTGAGCCGGCCAGCCGCCCCCTTTATGAACCACCTTTAGGACACAAATAGCCATCCACGGTTTGATCTGAACAGTACATGGTGGTTGATCCTCTTCAAACTGTGACGAATTGCCAGCGAAAAATTCTTTGAAAGTTGGGTTTTGAATCGCGACTGTTTGCGCAAAATTGGTGGCTGAATCTGAGGAAAATGGATGATATATGATACTGTAATATCATTCACTTACAGTACATGTTCATATATATGATATATGTAAATATATAATATACATACATATTTATATGCAGTCCCCCTTTCACCACCAAACAAAGCCACAAATCTTTTGAAACCTCTACACCCCCGAAAACTAACATGGAACCCAAAAATTGGTGGTTTGTAGATGTTTCTCCTTTTCCAAGGGTGTATTTTGAGGTTCCATGTTGGTTTTCTGGGGGGTAACAGCTTCCCAAGCTTCAAATTTATCCATCTCACAAAGGGCCGAAGTGTTCCAATGCTTGGTGTCTTTGCAGCCGCAAGCGCTGAACTTTTCACGCGTGACCTCGATGGTTTTCGGGTGCTGAAAGTCTAAAACCCCATTTGGTGCTGGAAATAAATTTTCTACTCGTAGTTGGTGGTTGAGTTGAACCAACCCATTTGGTGATGGTCATACAAAACCTCCCACCTGTTTTTTTGGAAATGCTTATAATGGGTATATTAAACCCTACTATTGCTTGGTGGTTGAGTTTCAACCCGTTTGAAAAAATGTGATTTAGTCAAATTGGATCATGAAACCCCAAGGATCGGAGTGAAAATGAACAAAATATTCTAGAAACTACGTGAATAGTTTTTGGTCAGGATCCCAAATTTTTTAACCAGTTTTTGACCGCTAAATTATGGGAGACCAAAAAAAATCCTCTGATACCAAACTTGTCTCAGCGTGGAATTCGCAGAACACATCGAAAAAAAAGAAAACACATAGTCTTGTGAGAGGTGATGAAATTTTGCAAGTCAAACTCTTTTTGAGGTCTTTTTGCTGACCTAAGTGTCCGTTGAGCTTACAGATTTTTAGCTTCCCGTTCGATGTGTTTTGTGTTACGGAAAGGTGCTTTATCTTCTAACTTTGGATGTTTCACCCGGGTGCAAAGGGACTTGATTGAATACATGGTTGACCCCCCAATGCCCCAATGCTCGCTAAAAGAAAATGGTGCAAAGTTGGCCCACAACTTTTCGTGTGCAGGAATGCGATGGCCCTGACCCCTGATGAACCTATATCTAAGGAATCTAAGCTATACTTGGGGTTCAGACACTCAAATCCCTAAGGACCAGCCAGTTGCTGGCCCAAAAAGAACTACACTTACAGCCTAAAGCTTTAATTAAGGAATCTAGATGTACAATTTTCCTCTCCAGGATAAATGCTGATGCAATTCGTTTGCTTGCAAGAAGATGTTCTTCAACAGCTCTCGTGATTGTGATGGGGAAAACTATGAAAAAAACCTCTGAACATTAGATAGTGCATACAGCTTTTGTGCATTGGTTTGTAGAGTCCAAGGCCTGCAAACTGACGAAACCCATTGAACATTGGGATTGTTTACAAGTGTTACACTGTTACACGTTAAGAAAAAAGGCACTACTACCAAACACTGTGAAAATGGTCTTAAGAAATCGCAAAGCTCTGTTCAAATCAATGAACTACCCTCCGGTAAACTGACATTGCCATCAAAATTACCCATGTTTGCAGGTAAATACTGTCAACATGGTGGATTTTCCATAGCTATGCTAGTTTACTGGAATGGGTCCTTCATCAGTTTTTGGGGGGGCAATGGCATGTATTTTGAATTTCGTAGGGCCAGGTGGCCCAAAAAGCATTACGCATATAAGCATATACGATGGATGTATATACACATCTTTTGAGTTATACTGTTCATGAACAAAACATCCAACTAACCAGTAGATATACTGTATATTCAACAAGTATCTATTTGTGTAATTCATACTCTAGATGTGTATACTTATATAGTGCCAGGGTCTAAACTCCTTATATTGAATATGTGGGATGGTCATCCCACCTTTAATAGGGAATCCTTATAACGGGTATATAAGCCCCTACTATTGGGTTGATGACCATCCCCTATTATATGGAAGAAATGGGGGTTTAGACGCCAGCACATATGTATATAGTATCTTCGTATAATATAAGTATATGAATATGTACTACATAAATAATTTCAACATTCATGTTCAAACCATCCCCCAAAATAAAAAACCTTGTGAGGTGTCACCAGCCGCAACTGCCAGAAAACACCATGGATCCCTTCAACCCACAGCAAGGTTGCTGGATCGTGAATCTCCCGTTGATACGAGGTCCAAAGCTCTTGGAACTGCTCCTCCGTTTGCTCCTCACTTTTTGGAAGCAACACCAAGCGACTTTGCTCCCTGGATTTTTTTGCTGGAAAAGTAAAAGTGAACCCTACTGTCAGGTATATCTTGGCGGTATGTCTTGGAAGTAGATCTTGGATATAAAGCTACTTGGTAAATCAACCCCCGCAAAAAAAAACGATCCTTTTATATCTTGATGGCATTTTTTTGCATCCTTGCTGGAAAATTTTGAATTTTCATGCCCCTGCAGCTCGAACTAGTGGGTTTTCGGTATACGAAAAGGTATCCTGGCAGGAATTGAAAAGCAACAAAATATCAACCAACTAAACTGCCAGGATACCCGGTATTGTTGGTATTCGTTGGTTGGTATATTTGGTATTCTTGGTAGTTTACAGCCAACAAACACAACAGAAAACTATCCAACAATATAACAACCAACAATACCAACAATACCTGGTAGGTTCTGAAAAAGGCTGTCGAAAATGTGTTCATAATGTACATATGGGGGATTATGGGGGTTTCCTAAAATGGTGGGTTTCCCCAACAACCATGGGGTTTCCTACCAAAAATGATCATGTTGGGGTGTTTTGGGGGTACCACCATTTTAGGAAACCCACATTTATCAACAAATTGTCTGGAAATTCTCCACAGGACATTGCTTGGGATACTCTAGATGTGAATCGATGATCACAGTCGAAATTGCGGGAATCCTGTGGTAAAACAAGAGATACTCCCGTGAAAACTAGCATGTCCCCTGAAAATCAATGGTTGGAAGATGTATTCCCTACTGAAATAGTCCCTTTTTAGGGGACATGTTAGTTTTCGGGGGTGTATACAGCGTATATTGTTACCACAATTAAAGTAGAGGGGTTAAGTATTCTGCAGCAGATTACCCAGGTCGTAGCTAGTGCATGACCGAAATCCGTAGCAGCTGGTACGTCCTGGTAGGTAGTTTATATTCGTCTTGTGTAGGATTTCAGACATGACAGGTGGTGCGGAATTTTGGCCATCAACAGTACGGCATGTTAGTCACTTCTGCTGATAGTAGAAATCCTGCACCAGCTGAGATAGAGACAACCTGGTCATGAATGGGATGTTTGCCATATCACTATCGACTATCATCACCCCGCCCCCAAAAAAGTGATACGCTCACAGAAATCACAGCAATTGACACACTCAATTTTGGGTGGGTTTGATGGGTTTCGGTGTCGCCCCCTGTAGACTCTAGCCACTCCAGTTGGTTGCCATCATCACACTTTGGTTTTTGAGGTTCCTTTCGTTGTGGAGCTGAAGGAAGGCCACCACAAATACTAGCATGTTGGTTGACACCTCGCAAGGACACAAGGTATCCAAAGATGATATATGGGAAAAGAAAAAAAGGTACCGCAGAATCTTTGCATGTTTCAAGATATAAAGATTGAGCCCGGTGAAACGATGAAAGACATATGGGTTAGACACAAAAAAACATCTTGGTTTCAAAAAAAACGGCAGAATTCATCATTTTTTTTCTCCAGGTCATTAACTCCCCCAAATATCAATGATGAATTGAGACCTTTGCTTACTGAAACCTAACAAAAACAGCTCGGCAAACTCCTGACCATCAAAGTCTAGATGTGCAACCCAAACCAAGCAATGATAAACCACTTTCTGGGAAAAACCCACAAGTTTGGGGCGAACAAAACTCACTTTGCCAAATGGTGAATTTCCCCAGTTGTATCAATCCAAATTGATTTTTTTTTGGTCAAGGGGCAAAAGAGACACATCCAGAAAGTACTCTGCAAAGCATCTCGTCGATCCAACTGTTGCCTAAATGACGCATTGGACCCGTGCCATCAAGTGCCATTCATCTTCATCTTCACCGCCATCATCATTGTCATCATCAATACCAAGATGAAACCGCTCAAATCTGTTTGGGTTGTCCCGCACGGATGAACTTTGAATCAACACGAAACTTGAAACATGAAACATCATCCATGACGGTGAAAACGGATCGTCCAGGACCAGGAATTAAACCCATTGCAGGCAATTCATTATCCAGAAGGGGCAGATGATGGTAGGATTTCATCCCCGCACCAATCAACCAAAACCTGTGTCTTGTTCAAAAGTCTACTAGTACGATCTAGTACGGTACTTCTTTCACTCGACCACATCAGACCCAACCCTTTGCGTTGTAGATGTATACGGTACATTGAGATCGGGGGCCCTGTTTCCATGGGTCAACGGACCACTGAAATCTTGATCCAATTCTGAATTTTCGCCGCCTCGCCCTTGAAGCGTCCTTGCATATACCTGGTAGGCCCTACTGTTGATGAAAGAAATCCCCCCAGCAGTTGGAAGCAGCGAAGTCATTTCAAGGGTCACTGATGGGCAAAATCAATTCAACATTGGAATTTACTATATGAAAATCATGCAAGGGTTGTTTTCAGAAAGATTCCGGAAAACATTCTTCATCACTACCTTCCATTGTTGAACCAAGGTTTCCTGTTCCACCATCCATTTTTTTGGGTGTTTCAGGTCGTTGAAACACTTTCTTAAAAACCAGGGACCGCAGCTCCTCAAAGTTCCTGAGGCCCGGCGAAAATCAATGACACCCAGCCCCCTGCAGGAAATAAGGCCTTCTTAACGGGTTGTTAACTACTATGATCCCTTAAAAAGACCTTATTTGCTGAGGGGGTGGCATTGGGGGGGAGGGGGGTACCCTTAGGTTCCCATGATTATACCCACAACCATGACTGGATAAACTTGAGTAGTGTTGGCTGAGCCAGCCGAAAATGACTTATATATAACTAGGCCATTGCTGCAATAGAATGAACCATTATCTCAATTATCTCTACCAAACATCTTTTGGGGGGGCGAAATGTCCAAAACCAAAGAAAAGTATGATTTCTTGCATCGTCTAAAATTCTAAAAGATGATCGATCCTGCAAAAGTCTTCTCCAAATGGACTTCTCCGGGGGGAAGCGGATTCAATTGCTATATCTCACTCCATGTGGAAGTTGAGGCAGGTTTGAAGGTAACCTGTAGTTGGAAGGAAACTGCGACATGTTCATCAACCTCAAACACCCCCCAAGTGGAGGTACTCACCGGTGTGCCGACGACATGGGTATGGCTTATGGATTGAGGCCTTCCCCCTCATTTCCCAACCGATGTTTCGGAACCTTTTTTGGGGTGGGAAAAAATCAACCCCCAGCCCTACGGTTTTAATCACAAAAAGAACTTCAGAAATCCGGCAGATTTGAGCAATAAACTCTAAGAGAGGGGAGGCCAATTATAGCCTTCCATTCTTCTCACTTGGATTTGAAAAGAAGGTGGTAGGAAAAAATTCAAGCTATTCCCCAAATGGTGATTTTTCATGGTGATATACCATAGAATCAGTTGTCTCAAGTTTCTACCCCTGTTGATGGCAACCAGAAATCCCAAGGCCAACCCCCCCGGTTGGATGGTGCTAAAACCCTGCAAATAATGGGATAAACCACCAACCTCAACAGATTTTCTCACCTGATTTCGGTCATCAACAGTACCGGTACCATTCTTGGTTGGAAACCAAGTCGAAAACCAAGGCTCTTCATCTTCAAGTGTTGCGCTGTTGGCTCATAGCTGGTATCACCCGAGGCATAGGCCAAGACAGCTGCACAAAGATGACAGAAAAGGTTCCGCCAGTGATGTGACACCATGACAGTGGCCAAACACGGCACGTTGCCTGCGGTGCTTGGCTGACAACTGTCATCCCCAAAAAAAAACTTGTTCGGTTGGTTTTGTCGAGACAGGATACTGTATGGTCAGTACTGTGTTTGTTATAGGGGGAATTAATTGTCGACTACAGTCCGATGAGATTGTAGAAACTGATTACAGTAGTTATACCGCAATACAGTAAACCTTACTTACAATGATTTGTTTACAGCGGTTCTTTTTGGAGACACATCCAATAGTGTAGGTGCGATAAGAAGGGAACTTGCAAAAAAACTCAATGATGGCTTTGTCGTGATCAATAACCGATGTATGCCGTTTAGATGCATCATTGTGAGACGCACCTGGGAAACTATGGGGTGATGGAGGGGCAAAAATATGAGACAACACAGGGGCATGGCTCAAAATGAGTTGACCTTGAATGATGGATGATTTCAGTGCAAAAACAAGGCTCCCCAAAATTTGTAGTGCCTTTGGTGCCCTGATTTTGGTAGCCATAATCACATCCCAATGGTTTGATGCCAAAATGACCATGAGGTGTGTGTGGATCCGAGAAACCATTCATCCGTCTTTTCCTACACTAACCAGGTTGAGAACAAACAAACATGATGACTCACAAAGTCATAAATACATAAAACTATGTGTAAATTTGAATATTATGTATTGTAAATTCATATATATTAATCTTTGAATCCCTCCAATTTCTTCGGCTGTTTCTCCACCAACACCTGAAAGGGTCCCAACACAACCTTTCCCCCTACCTTCGGCCAAGGTGGCATAGGCACAGTTACCATAGGAGGTATTGGTAGTTACTGGAATGATGGCCGAACGCACCACATCGTGCGTCGTATGCCTTGGGGGGGTTGCAAAAAAGCGATGGGTGGAGTTGGATGCGACCTGGTGTGCCAAATCCCCAATATCCTGTGATTGGAAAACTCTTAAGGGAAAACGGTGGATCTTATTGATACCCTCCCGAAAAAATGTTCACATATTATGGGCCGAAACCCAAAAGGACATTGATCTTTTAACCATCAATTTTCAGGCTCCATGTTAGTTTTCAGCCAGGGTAATAGTTCTTTAAAACCCAAATTGGTTTGGTGAATCGGATTCCATCCATCAACAGTATGTCAAGGCGGCTTGGCAAATTATAGAGATTTGCATTGCCATACTGTTGATGGAAGAAATCCTGCAACAGTTGATACGTAATGTATCCCATTATTTACAGTTTACAGGGCTCTATACGTCCCAGGTGGTGCAGGATTTCAGCCATGAACTGTATTTTAAAAAAATTGATTCCAATCATGTCGAGTGAATTTCGGGGTAACATGATATGGGATAGGGCATCCACAAGAAAGGATCTCATGAGAAACTCGACCACAGCCGGGAAACATGTTTTTTACTTTCAAAAAAAAGGAATTTGCGGTATGTTTCGATCACGAATCTGATACAGGATGGTTCAGCCAAGAAAGAGAGCTGAAAAACCACCAAGAAACAACGAAAGACAAACATTTTTTTGCGCCAATCCGGGCTAGCCTCAATTGTTGCAAAACACAATCAATGCATCTATAGCCTGGAACCCTAAGAACCAATGGATCCTTGGTGAAACACCCATGTTTAGCATTTTTTATGTAATGATTTGGAGTCTCCAAGTGAAACAACCCGTTAAAACCTTTCAGGAATATATTCTGGTTTCATTCTGAGTTTTCCATGTGCGAAAGGAATACACCTTTACTTGTTCCGGGCATTGGTCCCGCAAAGTGTTTGTTTTGCAGCATTTCCTTCTGCTAAAATCCCATACAACAAACTGCCACCAATCCGTACCGCCCCACCACCCGTGCCGTTTTAAGTACTTCTCTGCCGTGAAATGCGGCATCAATTTTTGTCCAACATCTCCTCGTAACGTACCTGTCAGCCAGGAATGATATGTTTGGATAAACAAGTTGCAGAGGCACGGGTCCTTGTTTTTGTATGCGTTTGGTAACATGTTCGCTAGGTGCTCAAAAATGTTTGTCTGCTACATTTCTCAGCGCTCATGGTTTAAAGTTAACTGGTCTCGTGACAGCGTAAATTGGTTGAAATCCGCGGTATCCGCCGCATACAAGATGCGACTAAGAACATCCAGTTTGTTCGGTATGGCAAAGGCTGCAAGTGCTGGCAAGAATGTCGCAAACAAATTGCATTGTAAAAATGAATCAGGGCATACATGTGCATGATGAAAGTAATGTTGTTCATGATGCTACCGTCAAAATGCCTGTTTTTTGAAGCCTGCACCCTCCAGGCCACCAGGCCTTCTGAAAGACTTTGATAAAAACCCAGGATGTGCCCCAACTTGATGCCCCGGTGAGCCTCAGGCACTGAGGTGCGATGCCAAACATCACTTGGGGCAAGGTCAGCTGAGGTTGCTACAATTTGAAAGGCATCTCAAAATTTCAAGGTTTGAAATCAGAAGATTGTTCCGAAATGGTTCATGTGGCATTTGGGGTGCCGTGTGCTTCTGCAATATCTCCGCATTTCGTCCATCGTTCAAGACTCACATACACATTTGGCCCATCAGCGGCATGAAACAAAGCGGGCCCACAAATTGCACCCGTTGGAATCAAGGGGGCCCCATTTTGCAGGTATGGATGAAGTTCTCATAGCCCAACCCAAAAGCACCATAGCAATTCATTGCCGGCCAAAGCATCACACCTTTTAGAAAATTAGAAACAGTCACGTGACGCACAAAAACCCCAGTGCAATCGCAGCGACCAAGTCATCCACTTTTTTGTGCCACGCCGGATCTTTCCCATCCTGCAGGCAACCACAACATCAGCGAAACAACATATACCGTCAACCAATTTTGTTGCACAACGGCTTCAGGGCCGAGCGTCTTTTTGGCCCAGGCCACCGACATGGGCTTCAACTTTCTCCTGCCAATGCCAGGAATACTGCAGGTGGGAAGGGGGTGGTGGAACGTAGGCCTACGCTCAAAACAATTTCAGCGCAAAGCCAAGAGGCTACCATGTTACACCAAAAGCAGAGAATGACTTGTGCCTTGCCATGTCTTTCATGCGTCACATCACAGTGGCCATGCAAAGCTGAGATGCAAAAATAAACACGTACTTACATAGTTTGTCTCTTGCGCCGCCCGGGAAATTATGGAAATTATTCAAAACCAAGTCCTCTAGAGCCAACTTGGAGTCTCCCAGATGGCCAAAATTATGAGGAAAAATATGTTTGATCTGGTTACGCACCCCTTTTTCTGTGAGCTCCAACCAAGCGTCTACTCCGACCAAAATATGGTAGGACTTCAATCCAATGAAAATTACATCGTGTAGAGCCGGCTAACTTGGACTCTCCCGGATGGCGGACATGCTTGATTGATTGGTATTTGTCACACGTTTGCTAAGCTTGATACCACTTTCCAAATGAAATTCCACTTGAGATGGTCGAGTCATCATTGCATACCCTCTGGGTGGAATATATCCCTAGACCAACAGCTTGCAAACAAGCAATCGGAGTTATTCACAGAATCAATGTCGTTCAAAGAATGGTCTCGTGCAAGAAACCCTCGTTGATGCTCAGAACCTACCAAGTGCGAGCTTCAATGGTTCCATGTTAGATAAAGACCAGAGAACACACACCCTACAGCCATCTACATCATGCATGTATGTCACGGGTGTATATTTGATTCAGAAATATAGCATATGGTAAGCCATTAAATATTGGTGTCTCTGCACCTAACGCACGCACAGACACAATTGCACACAAAATCAAAAACAAAAAATGCAAAATCGTATGTATATTTACTTACGCATTTAAGGAAGTCCAAGATTATAAATATAAACCCTTCAGTGCGGGAATCGCCCACACATTCGACTTCCCTTTTTGGTTTGCGTATCACCGGACACCACGTCGCCAAAAAGGGGCAAACCTACCCGCCATGAGAAATGGTTAAACGACACACCCTCAAGCCCCAATGGTTACACCCTGGAAGTTTCACTACGAATTGGCGCGTGAAAAAAGGCCGATCTACAACACAAAAGCATTCCCCAGCAAGCCCCCTCTTCTCATCAACATGATCAAAGGAACTTCAGGGGTTGGTCTTATGCAAGCTGGGTTTTGGCTCCAGACTTGAAAACGAAAAATGCGCTACATTTGAACGAACGCGGCACCACCCAAAAAAATACGGTTGTTTGTAAAAGCAAATTGGACCTGGTGAATGGGTGATTGGATTCGGTTCCGAAGGACCCCCTCGTTTCGAATCAGGAAATACACCGACCATCTCCAGCTCATTAGTTCACCCCAAATTCATTGGTTTTTCATGAGGATTCACTAACCTCAATTCCACAAGTTTCAAGAGGATGTTGCTGCGAACCTAAAACACCATTGAAGAGGAAAGAGATGGAAAAAGGTCGGCTCTTTGGTCGCGGCTGCTGGTTCACGCAACTCATACGCAGAAATGTTTGACTCGTCAATTAGGATCTTGATTTCATGGAAATACTAAGGCAAGTTTGAAACAGGCACCCAAACTTGAGTTTCTAGGTGAATGGAATGCTCTTTCACCAACACCCGACTTCCAGAAAGATGCTTTGAAACACAAGTAAAACCATTTTCGGGGTCTGAGGTCCGATTTTCTTAAACATTGCCACTTCACCAAGTTAACCGGAATCGTTCATCATCCATCCGATTGCATTTGGGTACGGTGAATGCCTGTTCTTATCAGCTCGATAATCACGCCACCCCTTCGCACCTCCGTAGAAAAAAACCTGTCTTCGGCATATCCCAGTCCCATTAAACAAGGATGAATAAATAATACAGATTTTTTCATGACCGACCCCACCCTTCCCAGGATGCCGATAAGCTGATACCTTCCCTCCTACATTCAATCGGTTCGGTGAATGATTGGTTTATCCTTCGGCGGCTAGTGCTAGTTCAAAAAACAGTTGATTTTGGCAGCAAAAGTATCAGTCTCCAGCAATACACATACCCTCTCAGAAACGAACATAACAATGCAAATCCCATGTTTTCACCTGGATGCTTTCATTTTCCCATATCAACTTAGATTGTAGCTTTACTTAACGCAGTCAACTCAACATTTTCAACGGCTCTCAGCCCGTACCTCCTTGTCCAAAGGAAACTGGCTCGCTTCAGCTGGGTCCTGTCTTTGGTAACACATGGACAAACCAACCATTTCTGGTTGATGAAGACCACGGTAAGAATGGAAAGCACTTTCTCTAGGCTCTATCTGCTAGCTACGAAGCAAAACCCAAAAGACATCATGTGAGGGAACCTGATGTTACGAAATTCTCACGATGGGCTAGTGACTTCGAACACGGGGTTGGGCTACCTGGCCGGAAATCGAAGAAAAAAAACGCCCAAAAAAAAGCACACCATGGCCTGGGCGGGACGAAAAAATCTTACAAAAATGGAGGCGAAAAACTTGGGGACTCAGTTGAAAGAGGGTATTTTAGGAGGATTCCCATAAACCAAAAATTGCAAAGGAAAAAAACGCGATAGCTCCCTTATTCTCAGCCACCACATCCGAAGACGAGGATAAACAAGCTTCACCCAAGATGCCAAGCACCATAATCATCATGGGAATTTTTCGTTGAAAAAAAGCGGCTCAACAGTTGACATCGCGCATGCCCTGACTAGTGACCGCGATTGGACCACAAAAGCCCCCTAAGCGGATCCGACGATGCATCAGGAGGGAAGAAAAACATCTCTCGTACTTCGTGCCATCCCTCAGATCACAGTGGCCATGCAAAGCTGAGATGCACAAAACAAACACAATTGTGGAAAGTTGTTCTGTGACTTGGATGAAAAATATGGTGCGGGCAATTTTTTTTCCGATACACGGAGGAAAAGTACAACTTATGTTACATTAGGAAAGTTCCGTTACATGGACGAAAAACCTGATACACGCAGGAAAATGTTTGATACACGGAGGAGAAATAATACAAGTTATGTTGAATGAGGAAAGTTCCGTTACATGGATGATACACGGATGAAAAATACAAGTTATGTTACATTAGGAAAGGTTTTTTTGCTTCTTTGCCATGACGACGATCTATGGTTGGAGTCTCCCTGATGGCCAAATATTACGAGGAAACAATGTTTGATTGGTATTTGTCAGACAGTTGCTAAGCTGGATGCCAATTCCCGGATGAAATTCCACTTGAGATGGTCAAGTCATCTTCGGATACCCTCTGGGTGGATCATAACCCTAGACCATCAGCTTGCAGCCAAAAAACTATGGGTGTGACTCACAATATCAGGTTACAAAAGCGTCAAACAACTCTTGCTATATCGGTCAAAGCCTACCAAGTGTGAGGTTCAACGGTTCCATGTCAAGCAAAAACGGCCAACCCTACTTCTATCTGCGTGCAGGTATGTCACGCCGTGCACATATATACATGACATGTAAACAGAACACATATATTTCCAAAACAGCCTGATTGTGAATATACCTTTCTATCTATGCACCTACGGTTTAAGGTGATGTCACTTCATGTCAGGTTGATTTGGACACGTCCAAAGAATATGAAACTCCCAAGAACATGAAACAATTAAAATCAAAAGTTGTACTGGAAAACCCTCCATGTGGGAATCGCCCGTACATTCGACTTCCCGTCTTTGGTTTGCGTATCATTTGACACCACGTCATCAAAACGGGAAAATCCACCCTCCAGGCGAAACAGTATTAAACGACACGCCCTAAAGCCCCAATGGTTACACCCTGGTATTTTCACAAGGTGTTCGCCAATGAAAAGACCTACTCGCTCAATCAGTTGCTCATTCTCTTATTACTAGACCACATTTTGAAGAAAAAACCTGTCTTCGGCATATCCCAGTCGCATTAAAAAAGAATGAATAATTAGTACAGATTTTGTCATGACCGACCCCACGGCTTTTGAAAGATTATCGCTACTTGACTGGCATCTTTCCCTTGCGCCGATTTGCTGACATCTTCCCTCCTACAATCCAAGTTCGGTAAATGATTGGTTTATCCTTAGGCAGCTAGTGCTGGTTCAAAATATGGTTGACTGTGGCCGCAAAAGCATAGCAATGCAAATCCAATTTTTTCACCAGGTTCCTACATTTTCATGCGTAGCGCATGTTCCATATTATCATTGGAATTGAAGGGTACCCCCCAATGCCACACCCCCCCCCCAGAAAATAGGACCTTCATTAGGCCTTATTAACGGATGATGGTGGTTAAGAATCCGTTGACAAGGCATTTTTCTTGAGGGAGTACCTGTAAATTCCCACGATGTTAAGTCAGTTTGTATCTTTTCTTACGCAGTCAACTCAACACGTCCAGCGGCTTTCTGCTTGTCCTTCACAGATTCCGACGAGGGAAATAGCCTCGCTTCGGCTGGGTCCTGTCTTGGGAAACACATGGACAAACCAACCATTTCTTGTGGACGATCAAAGGAAACGTATTTCCAATGCTGCACGAGGAAGGTGCTAGGAATGAAACACTGGAAGACAATTTCTATAGGTTCTATCTGCTAACTAGGATGTGAAACTCAAAGGACATCATGCGAGGTAACGTGATAGCACTAAACTCTGATGACGCTCCAACAAAGTCGAACACGAGGTTGCGAAGAAATGGGGCCCCCTAGGAGGAAATCGAAGAAGTCACACAAAAAACAAAAAAACACAATGGCCTGGGCGGGAGGGCGAAATCTTACAAAAACCGAGGTGAAAACTTGGAGCCTCAGCTGAAAGAAGGCCATTCTTAAGGAGGATTCGCGCCAACCACCAGTTGCAAGGAAAAAACTCGTCAGCTAGCTTGTTTCTGAGCCACCCAATCCGAAGACGATGATAAACAAGTTTCACCCGAGATTCCAAGCACCACAATCATCATGGGAATTGTTCGTTGAAAAAAACAGCTCAACAGTTGACATCGCGCATGCCCTGACTCCTTATTACCGCAATTGGACCACAAAAGCCCCCTAAGCGGATCCAACGATGCATCAGGAGGGAAGAAAAACATCTGTCTTGTAATTCGTGTCATCCCTCAGATCACAGTGGCCATGCAAAGCTGGGATGCAAAAAAAAAAAAAAACCTTTTTTTTGCGCTAAGCCGAACTAGCTCGAGGCGTGGTCGGTCAGCGAGTCTCTTAAACTGTTGAGGAGTCAAATCCTCTAGACTTGGAGTCTTCCAGATGGCAAAAAAAAAACACCTCTGATTGGTATTTGTCAGACAGTTGCTAAGCTGGATGCCACTTCCCGAACGAAATTCCACTTGAGATGGTCAAGTCATCTTCGGATACCCTCTGGGAGGATCGTAACCCGCTTGCAGGCAAAAAACTATGGGTGTGACTCACAATATCGGGTTGCAAAAGCGTCAAACAACTCTTGCTATATCGGTCAAAGCCTACCAAGTGTGAGGTTCAACGGTTCCATGTCAAGCAAAAACGGCCAACCCTACTTCTATCTGCGTGCAGGTATGTCACGCCGTGCACATATATACATGACATGTAAACAGAATACATATATTTCAAAAACAGCCTGATTGTGAATATACCTTTCTATCTATGCACCTACGGTTTAAGGTGATGTCACTTCATGTCAAGTTGATTTTGAAGCGTCCAAAGAATTTGAAACAATCAAAATTCAAACTTGTACTGGAAGACCCTTCACGTGGGAATCGCCCGTACATTCGACTTCCCGTTTTTGGTTTGCGTATCATTTGACACCACGTCGTCAAAACGGGAAAATCTACCCTTGAGGTCAATTGGTATTAAACGACACGACACACCCTAAAGCCCCAATGGTTACACCCTGGTATTTTTACAAGGCGTTTGCCAGTGAAAAGAGGCCCGGCTACAAAATAAAAGTCTGGGCTTTAGAACCTGAAAAAAATAGAGTTAGGAACCCAGCGTTTGCCAGATTCTTTGCCCTCTCTTCTAATCAACATGATCAAAAAACTTCAAAGGTTGGTCAAGCTGTAAGCTGGCTTGTGCCAGCTTCCCAAATAGACAAGTATTTTCACAACATTGGGACGTTTTTTTTTTCCAGGAACCGGTGCCCGCAGTATGAAGTATTTCAAATTGGACCTAGTTCCTAAGAACCTCCTCGAAACTAATAAAAATCAGGTGTTTTCCACCTCATCTTCAGCTCATTGGTTTACCCCCAAATTCATTGGTTTTTCATGAGGATTCACTAACCTCAATTCCAGAAGTTTCAAGAGGATGTTGCTGCGAACCTAAAACACCATTGAATAGGAAAGAGATCGCAAGACGTCGGCGGGCTCTTTGGTCGCATCATTACATCATAGTTTGTTCACATCAATCAGCGACAGCTGCTGGTTCACGCAACTTATACGCAGAAAGTTTTGACTAGTCAATTAGGATCTCGGTTGAATGGAAATATTAGCGCATGTTTGAAACAGTCACCCAAACGACTGTTTCTAGGTGAATGGAATACTCTTTCACTAACATCCAACTTCCTGAGAAAATGAAGATGTTTTCAAACACAAGCAAGGCCGTTTTGGGGTATTTCCCTACACATTGCTATACTTCACCCTTTCAACCGCGAATCGTTGATCATCCGATTGAATGAGGTTACTGTGAATCCCGTTTTTTGGGGGAGTGCGTGTGCGAATGGTTCCCTTTTGAAAGATAGCAAATGCTCAAGTTATAATCATCAGGATAGTCACGCCACCCCCTCGCACCTACTCGCTCACTCACTCGCTCATTCACTTACTCACTTACTCACGAGGCCACATTCGAAGAAAAGAATCCCGTCTTCGGCGTATCCCCCTTCCTCTATACAAGGCAGAATAATACTTAATAATGATTTATTCATGGCCAACCCGGCCAACCCCACGTTTTTTGAGAGATTATCACTACTTGATTGGCATCATTCCCACGATGACGATAAGGTGATACCTTCCCCCGGTTCAGTGAATGATTGGTTTTTCCTTCTTCAGCCAGTGCTAGTTCAAAAAACAGTTGATTTTGGCAGTAAAAGTATCAGTTTCCAGCAATAAACATACCCTCTCATCAACGAACATAGCAATGCAAATCCCATGTTTTGCTAGGTGGGGGTAGCACTTACCCTTCCGCAAAAAAGATCACTTGGCCCCCCGCAAGCAAACCCCCGACCAGATTGCTACATGTTCAACAGCTCTCAGCTCGTACCTGCTTGTCCTTCACAGATTCCGACGAGGGAAATAGCCTCGCTTCAGCTGGGTCCTGTCTTTGGAAACACATGGACAAACCAACCATTTCTTGTGGATGATCGAAGGAAAACATATTTCCAATGCTGGATGAAGAAGATGCTAGGAATGAAACACTGGAAAACACTTTCACTAGGCTCTATCTGCTAGCTACGAAGTAAACCCCACAAGACATCATGCGAGGTAACGTGATAGCACTAAACTCTGACGATGCTCCAACAACTTCGAACGCGAGGTTACGAAGAAATGGGATTCCCTAGCAGGAAACCGGAAAAACACCCAAGAAACACCATGGCCTGGGACGGAGAAAAATCCTACAAGAATCGAGGTGAAAAACTTGGAGCCTCAGTTGAAGGAGGGCCATTCTTAAGGAGAATTCCCATAAACCACCATTTGCAAGGAGAAAAACTCATTGGCTCGCCCCCCAAATCCAAGGACGACGATTTCAAGTTTCACCTGAGTTTCCAAGCATCCAGTCATGATGGGAATTGTTCATTGCAAAAAAAAGCTGGTTAACCAGTTGACATGGCGAATGTCCTTGACGATTTACAGTGTTTTGCATATCCCAACGGGAGAAAAAAAATGTGGATCAACAGTTTGTTTCCAGGAAAATCAGGAGACAGGTTTCCACGCACACGTTTGAGTTTCGGGATACTTAAAAAATTGTGATGTTTCATACCTTCATCCGAAACCACTATTTCCAGTACCTCACTCTTCAGATCATCTCTCCAGCCAAGGATGGGCAAAAATTTTGTATGATTCAACAAGCCATCCTTCCTAGACTCCTAGACAATCTGGAGGCAAATTGGGATTCACATGTTCCCACACCAACCACAGCAACTGTACACCTCATCTTCTTCACTGGACGTGGAGGTCCCAGACAGCTCCTGGTCCTAGCCAGAAATGAGCCATGGCTAAGTGGATGTTCCACTGTCAGGTAAGACGAAGCAACAAAACTGTCTTTTTTCCATAGGGGTGCTAAAATCAGATAGGCTGGCTCACACCCCCCAACATTAATCACCAATCAAGCATCGGTTAAGATTGCTATACCAGTTGAGTAGGTATCCCTCTAAATCGGATCTAATTTTTTTGAGATGTTCGCCCCTGCTTGAAGGGTCAAAATATGACCAACCCAAATTTGCCGCACAGTTTTTTTATCTACTTTTGAGGAAAATCTCTCAAATTGACCATACATTTGCATCAAGTCTGATCCCCCGCAAAAATGGGTCGTGCTTAAGGATCCCTCCATGAAAATCCTTGGCCAAAGAGAATCTCCCCCAACAAAATCCCACAGTAGAACCCAAACAAACAACCACACCGTTTCTTTCATTGATCATACACGTTGGAAAATTGACATGGAACCCTAATATCACCCAATTGTAAGGGAAAATAATCTTCCCAAACCTCCATTTTTGGGTTCAATGTTAATTGTTTTAGGGTGTATATTTCCCAATCTCCATTGATTGTCTAAGTTGTTCAAATGCCTCCTCCTTCACCACGATGGAGCCGCTACTGGACCCGCTGGCCCATGGATCTTCACCAGCAGCATGCCGTGCCAAGGGCGAGGTTCCACCTATCCGAGGGCCTTAGAAAGGTTGGTAGATGATGGTTAAGATTGCTTACCTACTTGGTGGTTTCAACCCGTTTGAAAAATATTAGTCAAAATGGGTTCATCTTCCCCAAAGTTCGGGGTGAAAATAAAAAATATTTGAAACCATCACCCAGTTACGGTTGGTGGGCCCTTGAGGTTGAGGTTGATTGGTTTTTTGTGGAGGTCGGTGATCTACTGTTACTATCTGATGGGTGATGAAAAGTGTGACTATACAACTCTTGCGTGCGAGAGATTTTGAGGGTCCATGAAGTAATCCTTTCCATCGGATATACCCGGGACCCTGAAACTAACGGCAAGTTTGCCCCTGAAAAATAGGCCATCCAAACCCCCTCCCCCACAAAAGGAAACGAGAAAGTCTTCCAACCTCCACTTTCAGGGGCTATATTGTCATGTTAGTTTCAGGGTCCCCGGGTTTTTTTTTGGTAAAACAATGGGATGGTAGAGGCAACCATCCTTCCAGTTGATTGGTTCCATCCTTCCAGTTGATGGGTTCCATCCTTCCAGTTGATTGGTTCCATCCTTCCAGTTGATTGGTTCCATCCTTCAAGTTGATTGTCGGTTTCACCTATTTTAGTAGCATATCCCCAAGTGACAATTGAATTTCAACGGGGTTCCTAGGATGGTGAACGGGTTGTCATCATGCATGCCTGTAGCCTTTTTGGAAAAAAAATATACTAAGTATAAGGATTCTTGAAAACCCAATGACTAAGCAGGGCCTCATCCATACCAACATGGAAGCCAAACAAGAACAAGGAGTGATATTGGTTTGAAGGCCAATCGTCAGGGCGAGGCGATAATCACTCAAACAGAGTCCATCTTGACCATTTTCATGTTGACAATGTGTGTCCGGGGAAAAAAAGAACCGGGGGTGGAAACGGTCATCTACATACATAGAGTTTCATTGTAAAGTTCGAATAGATTTCCTCTCGGTTGAATTGTAACAGGCCAACTCGGCCATGCTGGGCTGCAATATTTTTACCTGGCTCCAACTGCATCATTTACAGTAGAACTATTTGGTGGTTGAACCAAGCCATTTGAAAAATATGATCGTCAAATTTCATCATTTCTCCAATTTTTCCGGGGTGAACATTTTTAAAAAAAACATTTGAGTTGCCACCACCTATATGGGGGTTTCCTAAAATGGTGGTACCCAACAACCATGGGTTTTCCTACTAAAAATCATCATTTTGGGGTGTTTTGGAGGTACCACCATTTAAGGAAACACCCATATAGATAAAATCAGATCATGTGAGGATGCCTCCCCCCCACTTGCAAAAACTGATGATTGGCAAAAAGGCCCTCCCTCCAACCACCACACGAAACCTCGAGCTGGGATCTTTTCAGTGTTTTTCTCGGCCTTTGCCTCCATGGAAATTCAAGGCGAAAAGTGGGATTGGAACAAAAAAATCCTCGGAAAACATAGCAATCCTGCAATCCAACATAACCCAAAATAGCCCAAATTTGAAAGGAGATACATTTTCCAAGATCTTTTTTTTTGTATCTATGATCTTAAATTTCAGGTGTGTGTAAAGCCACAAAATGTGTGAAAATAGTTGTTGAAATACAATCGTGTCAGAGCATCCACCAAATTTGGGTTGCAACAAAAATCGGTTCCTCCAAGAATTGGGCCATGGCTCAAAATTCGTGAATCCGAAAATACCTGCAACGAATCATCACACTGTTGATGGAAGAAATCCTGCACCAGTTGATAGATAGTTTATCCCGTTATTTACAGGGTTTTATGCATCAGGTGGTTAGCCGCATTTCTTCCATCAACAGTATCATCAAGATAAATCCATGAAGCCGTTTTTTGTCCAATCACTTTGAATTGACAGACTTTCATAAGATGCCCATCTTTTTTTCGAATTGGATGCTTCTTCGAGAAATCATACGCCCTCTTCATCAGCAAGGTATGTATCATAACGTCCCTGCAATTTCTAGAGTTCTTCCGCTTACAGCCCATCCAACCCATCCAACCGCTCCATCCAACCGCTCCATCCAACCGCTCCATCCAACCGGAATCCAACCTGAAAGACCTCGCTGCGAGCATCAGCTTCCGCCACCTTGGGGATGTCGGATTTCACCAAGGTTGATGCATCCCAACAAAAATCCCAAGGCTAAACTGAAAATGCCCCCCAAGGAAAAGGAGAAACATCGACCCAAACTACCAATTTTTTGAGGCTTCCAGCAGTTAGTTTTCGGGGGTGTATACGGTTTCAGAAAGGGAAGATGAAGTTCCTCTTCATTTCAAAGGGCATTTGGGGCTCCAGATGAGGGTTTCCAAAGCAGCTATGCCCAAACCATCAATGAACCTGTGGCTACTGCTACTACTATCACTATCGTTATCCTTGAGTTTTGTAGGGGTCCCTAATTTTGAGACACAACGTTGCATTATCATCGCACAAGTGAACACCCACGGATGTTGCCAGCTCACGGGTGTTGTACCGGTGCCCATCTTCTTGGACTTGGGGCGTTGTGACTTGACCTCCTGTGGTTAAGACACAGTCAAGCCCGCAGGGGCCATGTTGGGTTGGGGGCGTTTGTAGCTTCACCGACAAACACGAGTACTACATGTACTTCATCTGAGGATCCTCGTCAATTCTTTTGCACTTACTAAGGACACCAATCCCCCAGACCCAACAGACTCCTCTGGAACAAGAAAAGAAGCCTTGCAGAAGATGCCATGTTTGTCTTTGCAGCTAAAGTATCGGCTGCCTTTCCTGAGTCTTGGAACCAATGGACCAAAGAAGAATCATTACTATTTTCATCCCCCTTGAATGATCCTAGAAGAAAATGTTACCTGGAATCTGCATTGTATAAAGGAAAAGGACCCTCCAGGAAATTAACATATCCCACCTGGGGAAAAGGAAAATCATCTTCAGGGGATATGTTAGTTCCCAGGAGGATATACATTTTATATGGAATCATAAACTAACATAGCAATGGGAAATGGACCCTTTGAAGATGTATTTCCTATTGAAAATGGGGATTTTCCATGGCTATGTTAGTTTACCAGAGGGTATTTTCAATGCCATTTTCATGTTTTTTTTGCGGTAGAACCTTCTGATATACAACCTCCAAGCCTGGCATCGAGGTGTGGGCCCATTGTATGGACGGGGACCCCGTGGTCAGATTGGGGTCAGATATGCCCTCAATCCCTCATCTCAATCCTCCCCGGTTCTTCACAGGGACTCCCTGGTTCGCGCTGGATTTTTTGGGAAAATCCAGGATTTTTTCATGGACCCAACTGCTGTATCGCTGTATCACTGCTCAAAATGTGATTTGACCCGTAGTACAGTGTTCGATCCTGCTTGTTTGAGTATGGGATCCTGTATATAGATGTATGTAGAGTAAACCCCAACAAAAAGAACAAAATATATCCCGCAAACTAGTCTGGCATCTCAAAACTGCATTGAAATTTTAGAGGAATCCCCTTACTCCAGAATGAAGTCAGGTGAAACTTTTCATCATTGTTCAAATCCGTTATCACAAAAATATCATTAAATGATCAGCTCGCAAATTTCAAAACAGCCTTCAAGTTTCAAATCCTCAGTTGCTAACACGCCCTTAGTCTCAAGAAACAAAAGTCTTTTTAGCAGCTATTACCCTAAGATCCAGCAAATTACAAATCAGTACCTAGCTTTGATAGGTTCATATGGATGGGCCTGGAAGGTTTGTTACGGATTTTCATGGAAAAAATCCCGGGTGAAACAAACCCTTCCTTTCAAGTCACCAAGAGGTTTTGACTCTCCGAATTTCCTGCAGACTTGGATTTCTTTGCGACCTCCATCCACTATACTACTAAAACACCCCCCCAACAACAGGTGTTTGTAGGGGTCAAGTAGTTCCACACCCCTCTCTTCAAACTGTATTCACTGATACTCACCTAAAACAAAATCAAGGTCATGTTTCAGTCATTCCCATTCTTCACTACCATTTACACAGCTCTGAGATTTTTCAAAAAGTCTGGGCAATTTATTATCAAAGGAAGTTTAGTGGCAAACTTCCGATATACGAACTTTTGGGCAGCCTGACAGGAATAGTAGTCCTAGCAGTAGTAGTCGTAGCAGTAGTAGTCGTAGTAGTAGTAGTAGTAGTAGTAGTCCTAGTAGTAGTAGTCGTAGCAGTAGTAGT
>DF240491.1:31105-61816 GCA_000507305.1 Breviolum minutum Mf 1.05b.01 | reverse complement strand
CAGGTGCAGCATTTGGTGAAGTTCATGTGTCACTTTTTGTGGCAGGTGCAGCATTTGGTGAAGTGCATGTGTCACTTTTCGTGGCAGGTGCAGCATGTGGTGAAATTTGGAATGATAGCCGGAGCGAGAACTGTTGTAATTTTCAATAGAATCTGCTCCTGGTGAGTGCGAGAAGTAGCCTTGGCGGCGCGGCGGGTTCAGTTTTGCGTTTTCAGGGTCGGATCGTTCTCGGATCATGCTCGGATCGGTCGCGCATTGGAAATGCCACTTCAGCTGTTTTCAGCTGGTATAATCCGAAAAACCTGAGCGGCTCATTGGGCCGGCAACGGCACTCAAAAGAGGGAACTAACATGCAAAACGTGGTATGACATATAGCGTACATTCTCTGGACATCGGGCTAAGTGTTTTTGCTTGCAGCATGACATGAAACCGTATGACATGTAACGTTCTTTACCAGTATAGCAAATCTAGTCAAACTTTCGTTGCATTGGACATGGGGCAGCCATGGATGAAGCGATTTCGTTGCTCTGCAGTGCGTGTGCCGCTGTGGGCTGCGCATTGCCTTCGTCGCATCCGAATGTCCCAGAATGTCGTCTCTCTGCAGCTTGCGCGCCGCTGCGGGCCGCGTGTTGCCGTCGTGTCGCATCCGAACAGCGAAGCATGCCGTTTCTCTGCAGTGCGTGCGCCGCTGTGGGCTACGCATTG
This sequence comes from Breviolum minutum Mf 1.05b.01, assembly GCA_000507305.1. Lineage (NCBI taxonomy): Eukaryota > Dinophyceae > Suessiales > Symbiodiniaceae > Breviolum > Breviolum minutum. Next base: position 61,111 of record DF240491.1, on the reverse strand, counting down.
GTTTCGTTGCATCCGAATGCCGAAGAACATGTCGATGACCTTGCTGCGCTTGCCCGAAAAAAAAGCCTGCTCGCAAAAGCCGCGGAAAAGGAAGGAATTCGGTCGGGTGATTGTTTTTTTCTATAGGCCAACGTGTTCTTATAGGTTTATGTTTTTTTTTATAGAGTGGAAACTTCCGCCCCCGGCTTGTCCGGGTACTACTGGTAGAATCCTTAACCTGAACTAATTAGGCGCATTTTGGGGCTCGGATTCCCTTGCTAAATGACTACCTTTTTGGGGTGACTACAACCCTGCGGTAAAAGGTCGCTATAAATTTGCCTAGAATTTCAATATTTGACCAACCTAGATGTTCCTGAAAAAAATGCAGATGTCCCTTACCAAACTCCCATAACTGGGGACCGTTTTTTCAGATGTTCCCGAGATTTTCATCCCAAGTGCCTCCAAGTGACACGCTCCCATCGTTTTTGCCCCTTGCATCATCCAGCTCCACGCCAATCCACTGGCCCTCTGCGAAATCAGTGGCACCAACATAGCGCACCGTGCCCGACGGAGCCACCTATTGGGACCGGTCAGGTGGCGGTTGGGTGGATTCTGCCTCCCTGGAAAAATCCCTGGAAAAAGGTGGAGCCAATAATTCCATATAATATATCTTTTTTTGGGGGGGGGATGGGGTTACTTGTTCAGTGTAGATGTTTTTTTCCGTCTTATGTATATTATATGGAAAGTTGTAAAAAAAGTGCTTCATACCAATAAAACGCAGATTCATTGTTTGAATCCAAACTCCTTATTGCCTGTTGTAGATCCTTTAAGTTTAAGGCTTAAGGTTTATGGCGAAAATGAACATGCAAAAGTCTGCATACCAGAAAAAGTTACATTCAAACTGTTCCAATCAGAATACTCTTTTACCAACGTCAAAGTGTAAAGCTATCTGTTTGGAAATTCCCCAAGATTTCCACTAGGACATATGTCCTTCGTGATTCATTGTCCAGTCATTTTTACTTGGTGACTTTACCGAAGCATCAGATATTCATCATAAAGCTGATCCAGCACGTGGATACACAAGCCACTAAACTTGATCCAGTTGCACCTTCAAATTATTCTGCTACCCTCCCTGAAAACGAACATGACTGGCTGGAAAATCCCCCCATTTCCAATAGGAAATACATCGACTCATATGGTGATGTTTTTTTCATAATTTGTTCCATTGTCATGTTAGTTTTTGGGGGTATATAACTCTTGGAAACGCCCTTAGGCTTTTCACAAAAATCTTTAAAAAGATGCTCAGAGCTTCTGAATGGTGAAGAGTTTTCGGGTTTTCGTGGAAGGGTTCCTGCCTTGGGAAGCACTGATGCCCGTTGTCCATCACCTCAGAGGTGAAGGCGCTTGAACCAACCAGGAATCCTTCCATTCGAGGAATATCCTCCCTGAAACTAACAAACATAGCACCTGAAGATGGGGGCCCAAAACCCCCTGGAAGTTTGGGAGATTTCCGGGCGGATTGTTCAGCATTTTTAGGGGGCGAAGTAACTTGCTGTTTTTCGTTTCAGGGAGGATATATAAGTCGCTTTTGAAACTTTGAACCTGATATGGGTGTTTCCAGATATGGGGAAACACCCCAAAATGGATGGTGAACATAATGGAAAACCCTCTTAAAATGGATTGATTTGGGGGTACCCCTATTTTCGGAAACATGCATACGTTCAGAACATTGGACAAACATCAGAATCACCTACAGGTTCACCACCACACAGACCTAAGATTCTGCTCCCTGTGGACCAAGCTCCCTTTGATCAGCGAGCAAGCAAGCAAAACCCCCGCCTGTGGGGGGTGACAAAGACACCCTTGTGCCAACACGGACCCATGCTGCTTCTATTGGTGTCGACATGCAACACTTTCTGGAACGCATTTTGTGTCGTGAAGAGTATTTTGATTGGAACAGTTTTTTTTGTTAAAAAAATGGAACGATTCTGGCACTTAGCGCGACATGTACATTCGCCATCTTTTATAAATTCTGGTGTTGAGGCCATCTTCATCTTCGGAATTCCTTTATTGCGGAATAAATTTGAATATGTCACATCTTGAGAATGACAACTTCCAATAACAAAAAATATTGTGCCATCTTCCAATCTGGCCTCCAAAAAACCAACACTTGAAAAAAATTCATCGCCCTAAGCGTTATACCCCGTTTTTTCCCGATTCTGAAATCAAATCTCCTGGTTGTTTGAACCAAAAAAGTCACGCCAAAGGTTTCCCAAACAATGAGTCGCACTCATTCTGGCAGGGTTGTTCACAAAATGAGTTGCCTCCAAAATATACCATCAGACCTTTGCTTGTTGTTTCATGTTCCCCTTGATATTTGAGTATATAAAGAAATGGTTGTTAAACGCTGATGACTTCATCCCTTAAGGGTACACCCAGAACAACCAAGGTTGACATATACCATCTTCATGCTGGTTAAAACAGACCTACCAAGCTGGGAGAAAGAACTGGTAGGAATGCTGCGTGTAGGACTTGGTTTATGTGGGATCTTGAACAACCTTTGGGAGTAGCATCTACTTTCAACTTCTACATGTTTGCTTCCACAGTTGAGGGACCTTTCAAATTGTAGATGATTTCAACCCCATCAAAACAAAAACACATTGGATCATATACCCAAAATAGAGCTAATATGAAACAAATGCGGAATGACATTTCAAGAAGTTATCCTGGAAAAAAAATATGAATATGGACAAAAAACCATCAAAACCTCTCCTGTTTCTTTCATTGCGGACAACATTGTCTGCCCGAAGTTTAGACAAAAAAACAAGAACAAACCAAAATACCCAAGAGTTATCAACCCAACAGTTCACCAACTTCCATTTCAAAGAGATTTCGCATCGACAGGCTCTTTTTTCTTTGTCCCACCAGACAGGCGGAGACGTCTCTCACCGAAGCTCATAGGCTTCGCTACGGGCCTTGCGCCCGGGTACCGTGAGATCAAAGGAAACTCGATAGCCTCACGGCGTCGCGGAGTCCACGGATGATGATGGTCGCACAAAGATGTTTCCGTTTGCTGTGAAAGTGCCATATACATGTATATATATATATACTGTATATCCTGGAGTAGACAAAAAAATCTACCAGTGATTAGATTTAGGTTTCTTTTGGGGATACTTCAATTCAATCATGCTTTTTTGTTTCCTGTAGGATTGTCAACATTTTTTTTCAACCGCCGCCTTCTGGGTGACGTCAATATGATTATATCCGCAGTCGCTATTACATCAAAGATGGAATTTGGCAATTGTAGAAAGGTAATTGATCCCAAACTTGCATTCAGCTTCGGCTGTTCCGCAATAGTCGTATGTTTTGCACAGGATCAATAGTAACAATAAGAAGTTCACTGTTCACTAAACTGAATTACATACCCTCCTGGGAACTAACATATCTCATCCCAAGACGCTTTTGAAGATGATAGTCCTTTTCCGAATGTGGGATATGTTAGTTCCCTGGAGGGTAAGTCAAAATTCAGGAACTTTCCCCGATCCTATAACTCCCACTTTTCCGCGTTTTTTGTCGTCCATTCCTGAGATCTACCAACTCTTCTAAAGCCAAGAACTGGACAAAAAAAAAACAACTCTTTGGAGTCCTTGTGGTTGAAAAAAATGGCCCCAATAAAAAACTCCCCAAAAATGTCCCACTGCTTTTGAGGAGTGCTTTTGCAAAAAAAAAAACATACAAAAACCAGGGATTGGAAACTGGGACTGGATAAGATTTCCCCCCAAAAAAATATACAAAAATCGCGTAGGAAACTGAGTTTTCATCCAAAGGGTGATAAAACCCAGACGCCTCGTGTAAAGACCTCATGCTTTTGGAAGGTCACTTGGCCATGCAGATTGCATCCACCACCGCCTTTACGTAAAGCATGGTCAGGGTCACCAATAGACAGTCGGGAGGATGAAAGCCAAAGTTTCGGGAAACAACAAGAGGAATTTCAGTTGGAAACCCACCCTACAAAAAAAAAAACATTCTTTGAAAGAGAAAAACATAGTCAACTTGAAACACCTGAGTTCTACAGTTGTACCCTACAAATTCACATTGATTCCCAAGCCTTGTCTTTGGCGTATCTTGGCAAAGTGTAATCCATGAGTCCCGTAGGCGAATGAATCAAGACATGAAGAAAAACCTGGGAATCCCATCCCATTTATACTACACTACTGTTGCTGGACCGAAATCCCAAACAACCACCTGGGATGTATAAAACCTTGTAAATAATGGGAGAAATCACCTATCAACTGGTGCAGGATTGCTTCCATCAACAGTATTACTATACATAACACGATCCCAATAGTGCAGTCTAGGTGGTGGTTTCAACCTGTTTGAAAAATAATCAAATTGGATCCTCTCCCAATGTAAGGGTAAGAATAAAAAATTGAAACCACCACCTAGTAGTATAATGACATCGACTTTTTGTGAAGTGTATGGATAGTATCTCGATAATACATTCATCAATGACAGAATCCTAATTGTGGATTTTCAAAATCCACATAACAGGAAAAAAAAAACATCCTGTACCCAAAAAGGTTCTCAATCAACCAACCAAAAAATCCTCTGTTATTCATCAATTACCGACAGCAAAACTCTCCAACAAATCCCTGCAACTTCCATAAGATGTATTTTCCCCGAGTCGTCAGATTCAACCTTCAACCCTGACCCTCAACTTCATGACCCTCACCTTCCACTGGTTCTCGCAAGTAGAAGATCGTTTGCTTCCAATGCGTTGCCTGCGCTGTTGGTGCCGTGGAGAGTTTCGGGGATCCATCGCCAAAATCGCACTCGAACCATGTAGCGAAGCCATCTAAACGACGACCCGCAGGAATGGTAACAGTCCTCGGGAAAAACAACGGAGGAACCGACCTGTTGAAGAACCAAAAAAAGAACTGGTGCAATAAGGGGCCAATAAATGTGACCTTGTCGACAAAAATAGGCCTAGTTGAATATAACGCAAAAAAAGAAAGACTAAAGACTTCCCAAAAAAGACACACTCTTGCTTTCTGTTAGTACTTAGTGGCTTATCTTAGTCGACATGGCTCAGCATATCTCAAGTTGCTGTGATAACTCCGGCATTCACTAAAGTAAATCTAAGAATTGGTAATAATATTCCAAAGGTGTTGTGGTGCTTCATACTATCTGAAAAAAAAAACTATACCAAAGTTTGCTCACCCTTCAGGCCCCATGTTTATTGGCACCTCCCTTTGAGACCCTCGGCTGTGGGGTTTGCAAAGTTTCGCATGGCTAGCGCACCAGGTTCCTGAATAGATAGGTTGTCTTTGAACAGTCAACCGATGCTCAGAGAGATTCACCCATTGCTGTTACGTAATACTGTTGATGGAAGAAATCCTGCACCAGTTGATAGGTAGTTTATCCCACTATTTACAAGGTTTTATACATCCCAGGTGGTTGTTTGGGATTTCGGTCCATCAACAGTATGAAAGATGATACAGTGCGGAAGGTTCCCGTGTGTCTGATTTTCAAAAACCCCCGGTCCATGGGAAGTCAAAAAAAATCTCCCCCCCCAGTTTGGAGTCAAATCTTCCAGTTTTCAGACTCTCCTTGTGGAAAACAACATGTGTGTGGCTTTCAACTTGGGGTATGACATCCCCAGCAACTGAAGATCCGTTGAGCATTAACCCAAGAGACAGAGATATGGAGAGGGAAAAAAACAGAATGAAAACAACACGAGACACAACCCCTACAAATCAAAAAAAAACTCATCAAAAACTCAGCCAAGTCTCAATGCTGCATCAAAATTCTCCAGTTCAGACGCTTGCCTTAGAAAAACACATGAAGTCGGACAAATACTACGACTGTTGGTCAGTTTGAGATTCCCACGGTGGGCTATAAAAATTCCTATAATCAAGGGCAGTAATATCACCCCGCATAAGTATACATAAAATCTACGTAATAAATATATATATATATATACACACACACATGTATGTGCGAATATGGCCTAAGCAACCAGGATTCCTTTTTCTCACATGACGCGAAGCCCACCCGCCCAAGATCTGTAGATTGGAACGACGGGAGTTGATTGCCATCTTCCATCGGCACATATCCGTGAATTTGATACACCTCAAAATATTGATAAAACTAGATCAACACAAAATAAACTAGCAAAAAAAACAAGATGATAATTTCATCAACAAAAATACGCAAGACTTTTTAGATAAGTTTCCCCTTGACCCATTATCAACCTTTTGAAAAAAATCTTCGTTTCCACGGAGAAACCAAGGCATCCCCCATGGAAAAAGTAAACGTTCCTTCCACCTTTGGGATGATAACGACACCCATTTCTTCCAGCAAAAAATGGTTTTTGTTTAAAAAAAAAAGCTCTTGAGTTGGATGTTCTCCTCTTTTGTAATAAAAAAACACATTTGCACCAGATTTTTTTTCTGGTGGGCCAACAAAAAAAAAGTGGGGTCCCTGTTTGATTCCCCACCTTTCTTTTAAAAAACTCTCCGAGGTGCACCGTATGCAGGTCTGCTTGGAAGATGACCACGGCATCGCCCAGCAGAGACAGTGGATCCACCTCAAGGGATGACAAGATCTGGGCGTTAAAAGAGTACTTACTGTGTATATGAAAATGTATATATCTATACATGTGTAAATGAATATATAGATATATATATATATGTAGAATAGTAACACTACCCAGGAACGGTGCAGATGTTTTTTTTGGGTGGGCTGAATTAATTCAGGTAGATCATTAATTCATAAGTGTTCACCCTGCAATATGGAGAGAAACCGACCTGAATGAAACCCCCAAGTTCCGCACGGTTCCCAGTTCATCCCGTTCATCCCACACTATTTCTACTTCAAACGCCTCAAGATCTCTGCAATTTTGGGCTATTGTTTGGGCTGATAATATATCAATATGTATATCTAATCTATATATATATTTTTTAATACAATGTATGTCTAATATATATATATATATATGTATATACATGTGTTTTTTAATTTTATATACAAGTATTCACTCCTGTAAACTAACATAGCCGTGGATTTTCTCCACCATGTTGATGGTATGAAAACCCTATGAGCCCTTCTATGAATCCTTAAAGAAGAGGCTGGAACCTGATGCTTGGAAGCATCAAACACACTCCCCATCTGCTCCATCCGCATTCATCAGAAAGTTTCATGACCACTGAGTTTTTTCGGCTAATCGAAAATCTGTCTCGGGAAACACCATCGAAAATGACTACCTGCTTATTTTTGATGGAACATTTTAAAGATTCGGGTAATCCAAAAATATCTCACAATTGTCGTGGTGAAATAGATATACCCTCCACTAAACTAACATAGCAATGGAAAAAATCCACCATTTGAAGCTGTATTTCCTATTGGAAAAGGTGGATTTCCATTGCCATGTTAGTTTACTGGATGGTTTGATCCCAGTCTTTTTGCTTTTAACATCCCCCAAGGTCTGCAGCCAGGGTGCCAACCGATGCTGAGGTGTGGCACAATACGTGGCTTGTGCCAAAGGCATCAAAGGGGACCTTACATGCCGGACTATAGGAATCGAACGGTGCCTCACATTTTTTGCTGGTCCCTACACAAAAAAAGCTCAGTTTGGACAGCCCTGCGCACATTCTATCAACAAATTCTTTAGCTGTTTGGGTTTTTTCCCCTGAAACTTCCCCCCGGCTCCACAAGCATACTAGTTCCACCGTTCTCCTCAAATGCTTTATCTTCAAGATAGTTAGATGGCAAAGTTCAATCTTGTGCGCCCCTGTGAGGAAATAAAATGATGGTCTTAGAATGTCAAGGGTTTGCAGCATTTTGTAGGTGTACAGTGTACATCTGCCAATAAACAGTAATAAACATCCATTCAAGATTAATGTCCAAGAATAGAAGCCTACCAAGCCACCAGGGTTTGAAACGATCAGATGCAAAATCCTGAAATCACATGAAAAGTCTTCCAAAAATGATCAAGGCTTATTAACCCTTGGTTTCCCTTCATAAGGGAGGCTATTTTTCACCCGTGTTAACCTGACTCATTCCACTGTTGGTTGGAACCCCCTCCGCCATGGAGGTGACTGTCAGGACTGTAGATCTGCGGTGAAGGAGCATGTCAATACCATGAACTGAAGTCCAAAAATCCACCTGAGCAATGAAAAAATCAATGGGTTGTGTCTGGTTCCCTCAATACGTGGTGGGTAGTATTTTAGCACCCAATCGGCAATATATAAGATACATATAAGTGGTATATACTGCCAATTGGGTGATTATCACCTACCACCTATTGAGGAAACCAGAAAAAGCTCTTGAAAAAAGGGCCCCTGGTTGTTCCTTCCGGGTCCTTGGTCGCGCGCGTTTTTGACCATGTACTCCCCATAGTAAACGCTTGTTTTTGTTCATAATAAACATCGTTTCATATGGTTTCGGCAACACGCGCGGCCAAGGAACCGGACTGAGCATTCGTCCCACTGGGAGCAGTGTTTTTGTCTTTGTCAGAGATGTGACACATGTCCAAATCTGTGAAAAAAAGTGCTTCGTTTTTCGAATCTTTGGGTCATACTTGAAACATGTCCAAACCTGTGATGACGTTCGTGTTCAAAGTGCTACGCAATCGACTGCTTCGGTACATGTCCAAACCTGTGATGACGTTCGTGTTCAAAGTGCTACGCAATCGACTGCTTCGGTACATACTTGAAACATGTCCAAACCTGTGATGACGTTCGTGTTCGAAGTGCTACGCAATCGACTGCTTCGGTACATACTTGAAACATGTCCAAACCTGTGATGACGTTCATGTTCAAAGTGCTACGCAATCGACTGCTTCGGTACATACTTGAAACATAACGACTTAATACTTATGGGAACTGCGTGCTTCAGAGCGCGCGCGACCAAGGACCCGAAACGTGGTTGTTTAGGGTATAGAGGGGATGAAATTTCCTACCCAGTTGTGGGGATTACAATAAACCATTATAAGGATCCCCACTAAACAACCAGTTTTCCGTAATTCTGGGCAAATTACTATACTTCCTAAACCTAATCTAAAAGCATTTTGGGTACCATTCCCTTACTAAAACCATGGGTGACCAACCGGCTGTTTGGTCGCTATACTTTGCCCCATGTAGTTGTCCCGGCAAAGCTTTGGAATTTTCCTGAAAATATACCAGGTTGTTGCTGGAAAAATGAAACACAACCCAACACATTTAAAAGAAAAAATGGGAAGCATTGAGTGTATATTACAACTTCATTGTGTATCTATATACATGTTACCTCTGCTTATACAAAAACATGCTAAGTACACTCCCGGACAGCAAGATAGCCCCTTAAAAAAATGCTGCTTCGAAGACTACTTTCTTTCTGCTTTTTGGGAACTTTTCAGGGAAAAACCGTGAAACTGTGTCGAATATCGCAGCTGAATCCAAGTTGTTGAGTCGAGGCACTTTTTCCTTTCTCCAATCATCTTCCATGGGTGCCAAATATAATCGACACCTGGCGGTCCGCCATCGAGACGTACAGGCGCCGTACGTACGTTTGCAAAAATCCATGGAGAGGCAGATTTTTTTTACCGCTGCAAACTGGCGCTTAAAAAAAACATCGCCGGTTTTGGGATCACAGATCTGGAACCATGTTGATGTTTTTATCGGAATGATTATCCCCCTTTTCTAGTAACAATCACCCACCATAATCTTCACCTTGAGGTGGGAATCCCCATTCCTCCCCAGAAAAAATCGAATCTCTCTCCCCTGAACAAAATGATGCTTGGAAGACACAACTTATGTCCTTTTGTATGCAAATTATCCCATTCCAAATGGCATTTAAGTCCATCTTTTGGGGAGGTACTACCGGAACCTTCACCTTTTCCCACTCGAAACCCGCAGAATCACCTCGATGGAAGCATCAAACCACCAGGCTTCAAATAGCGGTCCCTGACCGACAAGACCGATGGTAGCCTCGGCTGAGAGGATGAACCAATCCAACGAGTTTCACCCCTGAAAAGGATATCCTGAAATGAAACTCAGCTTCCTCAAAACTACACCAGGGTAAAAGTAGATGGCACAGGAACCATCTGTATTAACATACCTTTTGGGGACGGTTAGCCATGTACTTTGACCAAAAGGTATATGCTTTTTGCCCAAGTTTGCTATGAATTCGAAACAGGCTATGCGGCTATGCATTCCCACATGATTCTTTTTGACATCAAATGTTAGGTAGACCGTTTGGGGTTGGGAAAAAAAATCTCGCGGTCTGCTCTTCCCTGGCATTTGCTCGCAGCCAGGAGATTGCCTAGTATGCCTTGCAAGGCTGTTTGGAGGGTGCGTACGAGCCCCTTGCACAACGTCTTGGTAAAACAAAAACAATACAGACTGCCAGGAACTTATTGAAAACAAGAACCTGGAATTTGGGAATTGAAATCGTCAGACCAAGAGCTCCAAGGTATATGAGATTTCCTGACCAATGGTAAGGTTACAAATGGATTTTTTTCTGGATTTTTTTGGTGAGCAAATTGACCAAATGTCACCTGAACAGCTAGAAAAAGGCACATGTTCTCGAAGAGGAGGCAATATCCCATCCTCAGAACCGGAGCAAATGAGAGTCTTCTTTCAAACTTAACGGAATTGTGTTAGACCATTATTTTTGGGCATTATGAAGTCTAAGTTGTATACAGTACATATATACAGTACACGTAAATATACAGTATATATATATATACATACTCCATGTCGATGTATGCTATTCTGTCAATATTAGGAATTATATTTACAACTCTCAAATGGGCTGCTTGAAGATTCGCCTTCTATCCAAATATAGGAGTGTTTGCACAACTTTTCTGTGCCTACTAGACCTGATCTGTGAACACCACCAACCTTCTCCCAACCCCCCAAACCATCCGGGCCCGCGGAAAAACCCTGGAAAACCCAGCATCCATTCGCTCACAATCACATCCACCTTGTCTTTCAAGTCGACTTCCTCTGCCAAAACTTCCACCACCTCCAGCGTCGACGCCAGCCAAACGTCATGGATGGCACGACAGATTGCGGAGGAGGATTCCCAGATTCCCTGGGAAATGAGATTTTGCATCTGAAAACAAGGCGCCATCTCATCTCAACAGGAAACTAGTCGGCTTCAATCTTTCAAATCTACATCTTTTTTTTTCAGGTGCTAAAAAGTCAGGAAGATTATGGAAGATTGTTGCATATAAAACAAACAAAAAAAATACCTCTCTCTTTCAAGCTTCTTGGGGGTTGGCTTTAAAAACAAACGCCCCGCATTTGCCGACTCTAAGGTTGACCTCGACATTGGAAGCATTCTTCTCCACAACTTTTCGCAGAAAATGGCTCAATCTTGAGGCTTCAATGGCAATCACCTGGAAGATATCCGTGATGATGGGCGATGGATGATGGATGATGGACAACTAATGGATGATGGATAATGGATGATGGATGATGAATAGTAAATAACCGATGATGGATGTTGGATGATCATGATGATCATGAGGAGGAGGGAAAGGGGCTGGTCTTGGCCACTTTTTGGAACCTCCAAGGTCCAACCTGAGCCTCCACCACTGAAACACCCGGCACCTGCCGAGCAAACTTGCCACACATCACCGACAGCAAGCCGGTCCCAGCACCCACATCCACTACAGTGGCTTCACGCCAATTTGGACCATGATGCTCAATGGCCATCCTTCCGGGGAAAATGTGAAGTTTTTGTTTTAAGGACATATCCCAACACCGAACAAGCCCCCCCAACACCCGCACAGGATTTTCAGATTCTTCTGAGATGGGTTTTTCGGATTCTTTTCGAAATTAGGGGTGTGAAGTTCCAGCGAAATGAAATTCAAATAGTATTCTTTGACCAGTACATATTAAGCAAATAGTTATATGAATAATTATGAATATATGTTATGTTTATGGTTTATACAGTTATATACTACATATAATCTCATGTACCATGTATTGTGTACAAAATAGGATCGAACCATGTATACATATACATCTATATATATATATATACATGTGTGTGTAACCCCAATTTTGCTGGGACAAACAGTGCTGTCGAAAACAGCCAGCCACTGGGAGCATCTAAAGTTCCGTGAGATTTACGCAGTCGATATGAGCAGCAGTTTGAGTGCCTAGCATGAGAGGAAATTTAAGTGCCAAAACGTTGGTATCGGGGGGTACCTCAATCTAAAGGTTCCCTTCAGTTCCTACATCCAAAAGGAAAGTTGTGATAAACACAAACAAGTTCTGAACTCTTCAACCATCAGCAATCCACGTCACTGTCATGACACGGATCCGCAGGTCCTATACGCATCAACCCGCGCGGTGTCTTTCAACATCTCCTCATGAGATTCACAGACAGCTGCCAAAGAAGGTAAGGTTCAACAGCTTGATCTCATGGAACAGTGTTTGATGGTTTTTGCCCAAAATGCAGGGGGAGCGGTGATGATTTTGTTTCATGATTGTCAATTCGAAAATATCATTTAACTGCATTGGTGTAGCCTTCTTCACATTGGGTACACTGCTCTGGTGGTGTTTCTTTACATAGCACTTGGGGACCCCAGATCTTTAGCCAATGCGGCCAACCACATCTCAAGGGCTCAGGGGCTCATGACTGCATCACAACCATTCTCCTCATGAATCACCAGGTCTGCATAGGACTCCAAATACCTCTGGTTTTTTTCAGATCCATTTCATTGATTCATTCACCACTATAACCCACAACATGAAATTGACATGAGAACCTGGTTTAATTCAATGGAACATTTAATGCATCTTACAACATTTTCAGACTTCATGTTGTCACGAAGTCTCGACCTTGAAGGGTTTTTCACCACACCCTCAAGACATAACGGTTGGACTCACCGTGATTTTTGTCCCCTTTTGTTCCCAGGAATCGCATCGGTGTTCCCTACATTTTCCATTGTTTTGAGAAACTCAATCAACTTTCGCCAGTTTGGCAATTTGGTGTTTCCCTTTGTGGCCAAGTCCAGGCATGACAGGGGAAAACCCGGGGAGAACCAAAAAGTTTTTGAGCAAAATGTGTTCAAAGGCGGCGTTTGGGGGGTCATTATATGACACCAACCCAAACTTCATGCACAATTTTTCAGGGAAATCCCTCAAATTATGCATTTGCCATGGTTGGATACCCCCAAAAGGGGAAATTCAAGAGCCCTGGCAGATGAGAACATCATGTTAAAATGTGTTGGCTACTATGGTATTCCCATCATGGATTTCATTATCCATACCATTGATGGATTTAGACTATGCGGCTGGCGGCTGGAATTAAGTACAGTGCTCTAGCCCTTTCTCTGGTGCAGGACCATATCCATCAACGGTTGTCTTGTGGCAATGTGCTTTTTAAGATTGATATCTTGCATGAAATCATTGGTGAAAACCCACATGTCCGTGAATCTCCAGACCCCCAACTTCTGGGACTAGTAGTCGGTACAGGAAACAACATGAGGAACCGCCATCAACAGTTTTTTATTTTTCTTCTTGTAATCATGGAAGTGGAAAATGGATCCATCCAATATCAATTTCCTTTCATAATTTAGGGTGATTTTCGACTTTACATGGCACCCTTCCATCATCCAGGTACACTTCATCATCTTTTTCTTTCTCCACTTCGGAGGACTTCGTCGTCCGCTTCTCCTCCAGGTCACTCTAGAGAGTACCCCCACTGAGGGGAAGAATTCATCAGACCCGAAACCAGAAGAGTGTTTCACTAAAGTTTGCCAAGGGGTGACTTGGAACACAAAATCCTGTTGCGGTACCCTAATTTATCCTATACTATTTCTATATATATATATATATGTGTGTACATACATATGTATACTTTTAGATGAACTAGGTATTAGAATATCATGTGTGTATATCAATGTGTATATATAAATATATATACAGTATATACATATACTGTACATAGTCACTATATACCGTAGTCTGTTCATTCACAAGAAACACATAGAGCTGGAAAGAAATAGCCTCCCACAGAGTGGCTTTTTTCATCAGGTCTGAAAAGACTTTAAAAAAACACCAGACCTCCCGAAAAATAGGCGCACAGAGACTCAGAAGATAGACTCAGACATCAGACACAATTGACAACCCCCAAAAAAATACGAAAAAAATCAGCAATGGTGGGAGTTATTGTGATAGGACGCCGACACTATTCCACCCACTTGTTGTCTAACCACGATACAATCACAAATAAAAGCATTCTCCCAAGTAACCCTATGCAACCCCTCCATTTCAAAGACACACCAAAAACGGTACCCCGCCACTGTCACAAAACACCCCAAGGGCCGTACCAAAATCTTGGCGAAGGAGGCAGTATGCCCTGCCATGCCGCCCAACATGGCTTGAAATTCGGGACTTAACCCCGCTAAGCCCAGATCCGGTGCAGCATCAGGATCATCCATGGCGGCAATGAAAAAGGGCCCGGCCCTTTGACCAGCCGGGAGAATGATTGGAGGAGAAAAATAAACGATGCAAAAGTTCGGCAACTAGGGGCGATCTCACAGTTTTAGCTGTTTTGGAAAGGCACAAAAAGTTGGTGGTAAGTAAACATTGGTGGACCTGAACGAACAGAAATAAATGTGCATGTATATGTATAAATACACTATATATATACATATATCTTTATATACATACATAATACATAGATAAATACCTACATATTTACATGATATATTCATATCCCTAAAACGGTGCCGTGTCTCGACCAACGTCTTTGAGCTCTGGAGTAATCATTGGTTTCCCTTAATAAGGCCGTGTGGGGACCCTTATGTTTGGGGAGGGTACGTTAAGGGGGTATATAATATATAGGTTGACCAGCAATGATTGTACATCAGAAATCTTCAAAATCCCCACTTTCTGAGAATTTCCTGTGATAAACTACGAGATCTTTTAGAAAGGTCTCTCCATCTTTCTTTCATGACAAAATGGAGATCGCCTTGCCGCTTTGAGCAAGGTGATCTGGCCAAGCTGCGCAATGAAAAATGCTCAACCACTTGCTTCTTTCAAATTGCTTGGTGATAAGACGCTTGAGTTGCAAATAATGGACACCCTCACAGAATAAACCAGAACCGAGAACCATTTCGATTTCGAAGTATGCTTGTAACACTGTAGGCCGCAGGCCTTTCCTATTTTCAACCCCCCTGTGACAAAAAACATACAAAAACATGAGAACAAAACCTGAGTAACTGCTCCATCTCCTTTCAGCGGAGCTTCCATAGGACTCAAAATGAGAAGCCAACTAGTCCACTTCATGAAAAATACTGTTGATGGATGAATTCCTGCACCAATTGATAGGTAGTTTATCCCACTATTTACAGGGTTTTGTACATCCTAGGTGGTGCAGGATTTCTTCCATCAACAGTATGTCCAGTTTGGTCCCATTGGTTTTTTCGTGGCAGTTTGGGTAAGTTGCACAAGCTCCTCATCAAGCTACCAAAGGATATTCATGAGATATGCATGTTGTACCATGGTGGCTTCAATACGATTTATGAAAACTGGATTCTCACTCTCCGAAAATGGGAGGGGGGGGGTGTATCAAAACAGAAGGTCGAAAATTGGTGGATATTGATAGGACACTGCCAGTTGTGGCGGGGAGCTGAGTTTTCCTAAAGCTTGAGACATCTGCATTTCTATATTTGATCTACTCCCCAACACATCCAGCATTTCCAGCATAATTTTGGCTACCCTCCTGGGAACGATCACAGATCCCCTCGCAAGGTGGTACCTTTTCAAAATAACTTTCCTTTTCCCGTTTGGTGGGATAAGTTAGTTCCCCAGAGGGTAAATAAGATCCTTTCATTTGTGTCCAACATCTAAGCAGTGCCACACCCCGCACTGGAACGACACCTCTTTTCACACTGCCCTTCTTGTTCATTCCCGTACTGCACGGGTGAAACCTGTCAAAGCCAATGGATGTCAACCAACCTGCTCGTCTTAGGAGGCACTTAAATATCATCAAACTTACCAACAAGAAGCTGCAAACACCTCACATTTCGTTGATTTTACCATGTCACCCATTACTTTCGTACCTTTGAGGTGTGTTATCTACTACACAACTCATCCTGACAATCTGGAGCGAAGCTCAAGCAAAATGACGGGTTTCCTTGTTTGAAACAAAATAAAATCAAAGGCCAAAAAGATCTGCAGTCAAATGTATAACTGTAAAAAAAAAAGTCTGCGTGTAAAACTTGTAAAACGTTGCGTCTCTTAGGTAATATGAACGTCCGGCATCTGTTGCTTACCAATTTGCTGGGAAGTGATCATTTCCCCACCTGTCAACTGCCCGTGATGCCTGCATTAAATTGCTGCTTCAGCTGCTGCGTGCTTTGGAGGGAATGCAACATCGAGCCTGTAAGTCGTCTGTCAAATTGATCAATCTTTGTGGGAAGAAAAGGTTGAGCTCAGATTGAAATAATTTGAAGACACCTCATCTTCAAACATACCGAAGCATTTCTCACATCAAATGAGGTATGGACATGACATAACAACAACTACCGTACTCTTTGTATCATCTGCAATAAACAGAATGCGTTTTGGAGCTGATTGTGCCTGGATCATCCAAACCCAAACCCCTTCCCCCCGATTTCGCCAAGGCACCAACAAGCAACTCAGAATCACCTGTCATGAGATCCAACCAAAAGAGCCATCAAAAAAACTGATTCTTCCCTTTCCATACGATGTATGGATGGTTCAGAAATCCAATTTTACGCAGCTAAGATATATGAAAGCCAACCGCCAACAATTAGGAGATTCTCATACTTTCTTGTCAACTCAGGATTTGTTGAACCATCAACGGTGAAAATTGTGAGATGTGACAAAAGTGATCTCCTAACTTGGCTGAAAAACCGACCAACTCCAATCCAATGGGGGCCGGAAGTTTTTCTTCCAGGTGGAAAACCGCTTTGTGTTTTAAGGGGTTGGTGGTTTACTAGTTGGTGGTTTCAACCCATTTGAAAAATATTCGTCAAAATGGGAATCTTCCCCAAATAGGGATGAAAACAAAAAATATTTGAAACCACCACCCAGTTTACTAATGAAATCTTTCTGAATCTTCACTGTTTCTGGTATTTTTAGGATCCGTTTCCTCCACCCAACATACAAAACCTAACAGGTTAACT
Source organism: Breviolum minutum Mf 1.05b.01 (assembly GCA_000507305.1). Lineage (NCBI taxonomy): Eukaryota > Dinophyceae > Suessiales > Symbiodiniaceae > Breviolum > Breviolum minutum. The sequence continues at coordinate 43,977 of DF240491.1, read as the reverse complement.
CCACACCAGCAACTCGTTTTTTGGCTTAAAATCTTAAAACATGAACTGTAAACACTGCCAGGCTTCAAAAAAAAAGGAAACACCACTTAACCATGAACCAGACAGAGTGAGTCCTTTCAAAATTATCCCCACCTTTGGGGAAAAAACCTCCAGGTCTTTTCTCCGCAATCTCCTTGGAGATTCAGCCGAGGCGCAAGGCCCGAAACGGCACACGTGCTCCATTCAGGGACATACCGAAAGGTAGATAAGATGAGTTGCACCCCGATGTATGCTACGATGAAAGCCACACCATACCTGAGGTGCTTCAAACAAAAATAAGCATGAAGTTGAAACAAAAAATTCGCAGTCATGTCTCATGGAATCAAATGGATTGAAGGCAGGGATGATTAATTGAAAAAAATGTCAGCATTTGAAAGTCCCAAACTCTTTAGATTCAGGTGTTCCTCACATGTTTAGGATCATTTCCCACAAAAGCTGGTGGTCGTGGATGGTCAACTTCTCTCCTTCAGCCAAGTGACTTCAACACCTGAGACAGGAGTCCCGTCGGAAGTTGCTGGAGTTTTTAGATCTACAAAAACTCAACAAAAACGATCAAGTTCAAAGCAATCTCTCAAATCAAAAATGCAGCAAAACACTAACCTGGAGCCCAAAAAGCCATGACGACTCTATTTTTGAAGGTCGAAAATCATGCCTTTTCCAACCAAAACAAGGGTCATTTGGGTTCCAGGCATATATTCTGTATATATATATATATATATATCTATCTATCTATCTATCTATCTATCTATCTATCTATCTATCTATCTATCTATCTATCTATCTATACATACATACATACATACATACATACATACATACATATATCTATATATATACCTAATCTTGCAGTGAGATGGTTCAAAGAAACCACCTAGGCAGTTGGCCTGATGACCTGAAGAGCTTGAAAAAGTTCACTCATGGACCCATCGGCTTCCATGGGTCCATGATCCGTCTTCCAGGGGGTGGATCAAATTACCAACCCAAACAATGCACTATTAAGGGAAATTCTCTCAAAGTTACTATATTATGTGTATGTATATATGTATATATGTATATATATATATATACATACATTTGCATTGTTCCAAGAAATCTCCAACGGTCGGACCCAACTGAACAGACCCCGAAAAAAACCTGAGTATCTAATAGCGAAAAATCGCAACTTACTGAACGTTGGTCCGTTGGTAAAGTCCCATTCAATTTTTGATGGAAGTGTTTGATTCCCCCTAAATGGGCAATTGAAAGAATCCCTGTCTCGCCACAAACGGGATTGGCATGTCCTGTACACCAACCCAGCAGGGCCAGTTCAAAATAAAAACACACCACTGCAGGTGGCGTTTCAAAAAAGAATCTCAACCCCTAGAAGCTGAGTCTAAAAGACTGAAAATCCTATCAAAACCTAGGCCCTGTGATAATATGATTTACCATTTATTTATATGTATTATATATATATACACAATACATACATACGTATAAACATGCCTCTATGGCTTCATTGAAGTAGTTTATCAATACATGTATTGTGAAATTATGTGTATATATATATATATATCATGTCCCAATAGTACCAGTAATCATTCACTGCCCAAGATTATATGAACCATTCCTTGTTTTTTAAAGTCATTCCACTTGCAGAAACCCCTGTCACTTTGTACTTCGGTTCTTCCCCCGCCGTGTACCTCGATTTGCTGCACCAGGTCGTGGACGATAAAGAAGGCCGCTCGTAAGGAGAAGACGGCCATCACCGTAGAGCTGTAAGCGATGAACTGATTCGGCACCTTTCAGTTGTGGACTCTCATTGACCCGAAATCAATGGATAATTTGGATCGTTTTGGATGTTTTTGACCAGTTTCCTTAACACCTACAATGATCTTGAAATGACGCAGGTGTGTATCTTTTCATGTCGTCTAGAGTCTAGATTCTGGATTTCCGAAAAATCTTCTCAAAACAAACCGACTGGGAAGCGGTTCACCTCAAACCAGCATCTCCACGAGAAAATGGCACAACAAAAGATTGAAATATCTTCAGAATTACCATGTTTCAATATTTTCCAAAAATAGGGGGAAAACTCCCAAAATCGATGGTTTAGAGTGGAAAACCCTTTGAAACAAATGGATGATTTGGGGGTATCAGTATTTTCGGAAACATCCATATACCTCCAGTTCTCCCAACAAAAAAAAAACTCGGCCCGTTTTTTCGTTGGTTTTTCAACCCTGGCAGGTTGGAACCTGCCCCTTTTGTGTTATTATTGCCCAGGTGCCGCTGCAATCTTGGCACTGACGCTGTCCAAGGCGAACATCAGATCTGTCACTTCCAACATGATAATCACAAAGACCAACCTCGGCTCGGGTTTGCACTGGGGGTATCCGGGATGAATGTAGTAAATGAAGGTAAGTTGCGGAATCCCCCCTGATGTTGCAAAAATCACCAAAATTTAAAAGAAAGGTTGATGATGATTTATTCGCATCATCCTGAGAACCTCTTTTATGGTGATTTTTAAGGAAAAATTCCCCGTTTTCTGGAGAAATTGTTGCCAAATTCGAGGCAAGAACCCCCTTGCCAATGTGGTGGTGTGATATTTGGATGATGACTCAACAAAGTGAGGGGGGAAAGGGTCCACCAAAGGGGGTAGCAGATTGGAGGGTTGGCTATAAACTTCAGCATCTACCGTAGCCCATGCAACATCCACCCCTTTGAAGATGTATGAAAAACCAACGTGGATTTCCTGTTTCCAAGACAGAAACACGGAAACCTGAAGCATTGAAGTATAGAAAGACATGTGTGTTTCCGGTGAAAGGAACCCAAAATTCACATTTTGGCAGAAAAACAACTTCCTACAGTGAATCCCCCATTCCCGTTTTTTTTTTGCACATTTCCAGGCAACAAGGTTGCTCGATATTTCCCATCTCGGTAGACAAATAACCTGGCATGAAAATGCAAGGGCCCATGGGATTTTTCCGAAACGACCCTTTTTACCTGGCTAAGGAACCAATTCCCCGTTAAAGAATCAAAATCCACTCAATAGTTGTTTCTGGTTCCCCTAATTTTTTCATCCAATTGGCAATATGCGCCACTTATATACCACTTATATATATATATATTGCCAATTGAGTGATTATATGCTACCTATCACCTATCAGGGGATTTCATACCTCGTGCTATGTGGAAGACTTGGAAAAAATAGGCTTCATTCATTCAACGCAAAGTTGATGGCCAGAATTTCGCTCCGCTGCTGTTTTCTGCTGTGCCCTTCACGGGGATGATGACTCCAAAATATGGCCGGGCCCCTAACAAAACACAAGGAGCCGTCGTCATCTTCCCAACCACCAGCTGAATCCAAAACGGGGCTGGTAGCTCCACCCTGCAAGATACTTTTGCCGAAGAAACAGCCTTTTGAAAAACAGATAGAACATATCCAGTAATCACTGTCTTGAATCTCCACGGGACCCGCAATGTCAAGCAAAAAACAACATGCCTCCTGAAGCCAGCCTTAAACCAACCAACCGCACCTGAATTTAGAGGGCCCCAAAACACCAATTTCAGGTTGTGTTTGTCCTTGGCTTCTTATGTTTCAAGGGAAACATATGTCCCTCTCAATGATGGACGAAAACCCTTGTTAGACGATTGTGTAATCTATGACTGGATCCTGAATTCGTGGCTGGATCTAAAAAATCCTCAAAGATTTGGCATTAATTTGGCTAGTAGTTTGATTCCCCCAAAAAACAACCTCAACGAACCATGGGTTTCTCCAACCCGAAAAACCCCCGAAACAACCCTTGGGTTTTCCCCGCGGCTTCACCTGCAAGTCTCCGTATCGTAGCGTTCTTCTAACCTCGACCCCAGACATGCCTGAAGGGAGCACCGGTTTCGTTGTGTCAAGGGGGTCCGGAGCTGACGGATACCCCCTTGGAAGGTTTACCCAGCAAAATGCCCCTGAAAAGTATGCCGGTTCACCCAAAAAAGGAGAGGGTTTTATCGTCGTCCAAGCATCATCATTTTTTCAGGGGCTTGTGCGAGCGGCTTTTGCTGTTACAACTTCCGGGAGGATAGAAAAGGGAGGGTAAGGCGCAACAAAAATCAAATCAAGTCATGTACAATTGATGGGTAAACCTGAACCAATCACAAGCTGGAAGAGTCAGAACCTCTGAATTTTCATAAAGTGTGACCGGGAGAACCAAAAAAAATCACCCTCTGGATTTCAAGGTGTAAAAATCGATGCTTATTTTAGTTTGGTGGTTGATGTTGATGATTCAGCTTTATCCTACTGTAGAAATGCCTGGCTAGAAGAGCCAGGAAGAACTTCGGGACTTGCCCGGAAAGATGCAAGTAAACCACCAAACTTGACCACTAAGCACTGTTTCAATTAGTAATGATGTGTGTGTGTGTGTAAACGTAAATATGTATGTGTCTATATGAATATATTAGATACATATCTGCATTTATGAAAATAATTATATATATAATCATACAAGTATACATAATGTATATAAATATAAAATATATAAGATGCATTTATAGCCTTTATATCTATACAAGTATATTGTGGTTAGGAGCTTTGCTTAAACTTATAATGCACTTAAATTCAGCTTGGAAGGGATGTGAAGGGGAGGTGTCCACGCCTAACCTAGTGAAATTGATTGAAAATCCTGGTGATATCAACATGATCCTCAAAAACTGGCACCTTTTTTGGGTGGTAATCCCCTTCATCCAATGTCTTCCAGGTTGATTGATAATAAGTCATCCATCATGTCACCAACCAACGATGCACCTTGGTAGCACGAACCACATAGGTATCCACTACATCGCCTGCACGGGGAAAATCCTGGAATTTTCTAACCCCCACCATACCTCGTTGATCATGGTTTAATAAGGGATAGTAACCTGACTGACTTGCTTGGTTATTTTGGGATTTGGGAGGGTTCCCTGCTAAACATCACCAAACTTACCTTCTAGGGATGAAGTGTGACATGATTACAACTCCAGCAAATAATACATTACATATACATATTTATATATATATATTCCAAGCAAATAGAAACTGTTAAAAAAGTGGTGTGCCGAAACGGTGCCCTAGCCATATATACGTATATACATGCTGCTGTGATCTGCCATGTATCACACCTGGGTTCCTGATTGAATACCTATATGTATGAATCCGCAAACTTCCCCTCGAGGCATCTGGTAAAGATTCATCTCACTGTGCATATCCTGTTCCTCAGTTCCTCCAAGATTTCCCGGAAAATGGTACCGAAAAAAAAAAAAAACATCAGGGATTCTACCAATCTTGGAGGTCTCAATGTGATACGTCCATGTTACATGTTTGTTATAGGATTGGTTTTACAATCCCTACCATTTTAGACCGGGAACCATCATTTTGTGTTACTTTGAGGCCCTAGTTTTCTCAGAAACGACGTTTCAGAGATCACCCCCCATCATCCAAGTTTCACTCCCCCAAAACTAACAGCAATTTTCCCCTGAAAAATGATGATTGGAAGACTATATACAAAAATATACTTTCCGAATTGGGGTTTTGTTCGCCTACTTTTCAGGGGGTTATCTGCTGTTAGTTTTGGGGAGGTTATTCAGTTGGTTGGATGGAAAGGTCTGTTTTGTTTTGAAATATCTGGCCAATCTTCCAATTTTTGGACCGACCGACCTTCGTTCTCATCTTCAAACATTGCATGGCCACCACTTGCCATCAGCCTTACAAAAAAACATCAGGTTGCGAACGCTGCCAGAAACAAAAAATGAAAAACATGAAATCCAAGTGGAATATGATTCTTCATCTTGATGGATTTCACTAAACCAGGAAGATGACATCACCTGACGTCATCATAATATGCACCCAGATTTCCAGATGAAATAGCAAAAAAGATGGTACATCATCAACGTTCACCTCGTTTCTCATCTGAGTTCAACGTTTTTTGTTGTCTTTTTTCCGCTGCATCTCAGCAACACAATACCCATGCATATCTGAAGGATCTTCTCATGCTTCAGGATGTTTTCTAAAGCCTTGGCTTGGGGTCTTGAGTTTTTCAAAAAGCTTTGGTTTTTCGAGGATGCTTGGCAAAGTATCAACACTGAACAGGGTGCCAACAATAATTCAAGGCAGCTAGAAACGGCAGAAATAGAGTAACTTTGCTTATCCTTCGGGGGTTGACCCTTACAGTAGGCCTTCAGTGAGAGACCAAGTCATCCGAGTCCACATGACCATATTTTTCCATTATATGACATTTTGACATTTTGTCATGCGAAAACTCTCTTACTATGAGGGGCTCGGGGAGGCCGGTCAGATTTGCGATGAAATTCCACCAGGACCAACAACCATCATTTCGAACGCCTTCTCTTCTTTCCTGTGTCTCAAACGGGAGTCAGCCCAAGACAAGACCTAACATCAACTGCAACTGAGAGATCCATCTTCCACTGGTTACCATGAACTTATGGAAGATATTGGGTTACATGTTGCTTTCAAGTTGGATATATCCCCCCAAATGGATAACTTACAGCCGCCACGTATCCAAAATTTTCAATCATGCAAAGGTGTCAAAGTCGCCAAGTGACTAAGAAAAAACCCAGACGCATCACCACACAGCCTACAATGCCCACGAATAGGGCCTCGTTGTTTTTTCATCGACCCCACTCCGGGACACAACAAAATGGTTGGTGTGGTGTGGGGAAAAAGACGGTCCATTTCTTACATGAAATCCAGATGTGTTTTTTTCAAATTTGGTTTATTTCCATTCATCCAGTCTCAGAGAAGTCTTTCTGTGAAGCAGGGGAAACTGGCAACTGCTTCCAGTAGTTGCAAAAAATTCGGGAACTTGGCACCAGGTATAACACACTTTTAATTGAAGTTCATGTTACGTGAACCTCAGACATCTGATATCATCTACTGCATTCATTCTCTGCTAATATGTTTTTTTGGTTGGTCTCTTTGGAATCCCCTTCAAAATACCTGGTATTTTTATATATACTCCAGGTCCATACCATCTTCAGGTTACCCTCCAAGCCCAACCACAAACCACCCACCAATCCACACCTTGCGAGTGAGACATGCAGGAACACGGTAGGTGGTCATGATCAAACTGAAGACCACCAAGTTATCCATTGAGAGCCTCGGTGCCCGGGCCCGTTGAGGCATGGCGGGACCCACACCCTGAAAATGTTTAACCAATACCAAAACTGATGGGCCAAAAGGCTTTTCCACTTCAAATATGACTAGCGTCCTCTTTTTTTTGGTAAAAAACATCGTGACATTTCCAAGGAAGAAAATATGTGCTAGAAAAACCGCGTTCTTTTTTGTACAAGTTTGCAAGGATGTGATTTCCAATTAGAGCCATTGCAGGACCAAATTCTTAGGCAAAAGCTTGTTGATCCAACGAGATTTAGGATGAGGATTAACTGATTCAATTGGGACGATAGAGTCATGTTCTGTTTCGTTAAAACGGCTCGTTTTGAGTGCAGCTCAGCAAGGGTCCCGAAACAAAAATGAAAGGATAAGAGTATGATAAAGAGAGAACAAACACGTGTTCAAAATTGAAAACGTGAAGCAAACAATCTTCATGGGATACCGACAGCCACAGCTATACCTACAACATCCTACAACTATACCGCCTGGTTCCAGGATCGATTTCGATCGTTCGCCACTCCCATGTAATTATTGGTGAAAATCATGGAGCCCCTTACAAATCACCTGCATTAGGCAGTCGTTCCTTAGCCTCTTTGTAAAAACGGCCTAAAGATTCTGAGGATACTCCGCACTTTTGCTTGAAGCTCTTTTTTTTTTCAGAATCAAGGAGTAAAAGCCCCGAAAGCAACAGCGGCTTGTAACTTTGTCCCTCGAAACAGAAAAGAAACAACAACTCTTTTTCAAAAATACACCGTAGTGAAAGTAGATGCCGCAACTCCCATGAATTGCTTCGTCACCTCCTCTGGAACATCTAAACTAAACTAAGTACTCTTCTTTATTCAGTTGCGCAAATGAAGCCACCTTGTATGGGAGATACCATACTTTGACTTCAATGATAACGGGCAGAAGAATATCGCAGACATGTGTACTGTGAGTTGCATGTGGGCATGTGGGCATGTGGGCCATGATCAAATTGGATAAATTGTGTGGCGCCATGTTCCCTTGCGAAACCAAACACTGTGTTTCTGCGGATTGCGTTTACAAAGCTACCCTTTTCTCCACCCACCAGGAGCTCCAATCAAGATGATGCCTACTTGACAGCTCAGGCGTTGCCATTCGGCATACATCTCGAACTGCAGAACTGTCACCGCCCCTGCTTGCCTCACCCCAGTTAGCGACGGATCCACCTGCCAGAATCGCAGCAAATACAGCACCTCTGCCGACAATCTGTTGCACACCCCTGAGCTGATCTCTAACTGTGCAGCGTATGGCAGTGACAGTTCGGCAGTTAGAGTCTAACTGCCGAACTGTCACTGCCATAGGCTGCATCACCCCAGGTAACAACGGATCCATCTTCCAGAATCGCAGCAAAGGCCCTGTCTGTGGCCTGAATCCGCTGCACACCTAACTGTCACTGCCATACGCTGCATCACCCCAGGTAACAACGGATCCATCTTCCAGAATCGCAGCAAAGGCCCTTTCTGTGGCCTGAATCCGCTGCACGCCCTTGAGCTGATCTCGAACTGCGGAACTGTCACCACCACTGCTTGCGGCACCCCAGGTAACCATTGCGCTATGTCCATCATGATTTGTGATATGTGGGTGGAGTTAACGCAAGCTCCAAGCTGACTGTCATTACAGCATCCGTCAGTACTGGGGCACAATCAACTCCATTAACGATAGCATGGCCTGCATCCATGGGAAACAGTACGAGCTCTACCAACTTCAAATAGTCTGGAAACCTTCACTGCTACATATTATTGTCATAATGATATGGTACATTCATCCCATGTCGGCCGTGGAAGATAAGTCGACCTGTAGGATGATTTTTTGTCACCGTTTGTCAAGAGATTCTTGTACACTTTTGTGCGTAGCAAATGGATTTCCAATGTTTCTTACCCTGGATGACAATTCTAACGATCACGGATTGGATTTCCCCATCCGTGGATGAAAAACTCAACGCCATCCACCTCCAGAGTCTGAGAGTCTCGGCGCTGAGAGTTTTTACCACCAAACGGTGGTTAAACTCCGTCGTTGAGAATGCAATGCCCGTGGTTTTTGTTTTTCCACATGGGTTTCTTTCCAGCCCAGAACAGGAACAAGAAAAATCATTCGGTTCATGAACCGAAAAAAGCAATGGCAGGTCTCATGATGGGCAGAGTTGCTGGAAAGAATTGAAACTTCGTAAATGTCTCATCCACTTGGACTAAAGAGATTCTGGAATTTCAAGCCATGAAAAATTACAAGGTTATTGGGGTTCGGTAGAAACCCTATTTCTCTTGGCTCTGGGGTGATTCCCCCCAATAGTTTTTGGAACCCAAAACTAAATTGTCGTGCCGCTGCGAAAAATATCTAGATATCAGACTTCACCTTCACCTGAAGTGCCAAAATCTCGACTTGATACTTGATTGGGCCTAATTTTGTGTCCGCACTTTAAATGTTTGGATGTGAAGGGTAGGAAACCCATCCCACTAGGCATTCTAAACAATTCCAGACGCATCCATCCTGTCATCGAGCAATGGGGCAACGAGATGGGGGGGGGTCAGGGATAGGGAAGGGTCAGACTGCAAGTGTCAACGTGTATATATGTAAATGTAACACAAACACAGACAGAGTAGCGTACCACAAGTACGACATTGCATAAAGTGCAGCTCCTGCAAAAATTTCATTTATCTACAATCATACTGAGTAACTGTTGATGGAAAGAATCCTGCACCAGTTGATAGGTAGTTTATCCCATGATTTACAGGGTTTTATGCATCCCAGGTGGTGCAGGATTCCTTCCATCAACAGTAGGATTCTATATTTTGGGTGTCAGGCAGCGTATGTTTCCCAACTTTGGATCATTTCGATCATGGGTTTGCACCAAAAAAGCTCCCCCAAACTGACCTCAACCCTCCTACCGGAGCACACAATTCATGCGCAAAAAAAAAACGAAGGGTGCGGATGCAAGAAATGATCAATATTTCAGAACCCCTTCCTTTCAAAACAAAACAAAACAAAACCATCTAAATCTACTCTGGCTCCTTTTATCATCTTTTCTCCCCCCGGGAAAAAAAAACACCACCGATTGCCCACCCCACGATTCTCAAATTCCAAAGTGACATCCATTCCAAGGTAAAGCCGCTAAACCAATAGATCGCTTGGTCTGGACCATAGAGGTACCTGATGGTCCCAGTTGGATTTTCCGGAAAATCCGAAACGGTTTCAACGGGTTTCAAGATCCACAAATGTTACTGGTTGGTGGTGTCAACCCATCTGAAAAATATTAGTCAAAGTGGATCATCTCCCCAGGTAGGGATCAAAATAAAAAAATGAAACCACCACCTAGGTTTGATTTTGGTTGACTGGAAAACAGCAAATCAACACTTCGAAAAACACAAGATTCGCTTTACAAACCCTGGAAAAAATTAAATAGAGGTTTGGTTTGAATCTGAAGATGAATTGATTTTTGTCAAGATTTTTTGAGAGGCCCTGTCTTTTTTTTCGGGGAGTGTGGCTGACAAATCTATTCCAGTATAAAAGATCATAAGGCTGTTGACACTTACATACAGGTTTGGAAGAAGTGAGGTAAACCTACGTGAAGAAACCTTTTGGTCAAGAAGGTTTGGGCATGTCTCAAAACCCAAGTTTTGGAGATGGATAATTCCGTAGAAAAATGGATTTTGGGCACCCCGCCCCGACCCCTCCAAACAGTTCCCTATTTGTGAATTAATCTCAGTTTCTTTCAAATGATTTACGAATTCTATTGAATCTACCCTCCAGCAATCAAATATAGCAATGAAGAATCAACCATAGCAATGGAGCGTGTTCATTGCTATGTTAGTCTATGTACTAGAGGCTACATGCAGATCTCAGATTTCGATTTCATCATTCCTTGTGACCTGCTGTCCTGTTCTTGGGGGTCCCGCACCAGACATGGACATTGTACAACATGCCAATGCTGATCCAAAAGACCTCAAGAAAGGCTTCTGAGGGATGTTTCCCCTGAGTTTGTTCGACGGATGTGATGTAGCAGGGTGTTTCCTCAAAAGAAGCCCGTGGCTCTTGAGATCTAAAGACTGACCCAGTAAGGTAGATTCGTTTGGTAGAAAAATGGTATTAGGCATCGTTTTGAACTTACTACTTTTGATAGCTAGAAAGCAGTTTTCAGGGTGCCCCAAGTGGTGCAGCAGAGTAACCATCCTGACATCTTGCATAAGGGTTTTTTAATTGGAATCACATAAGCGTCCAATGTATGATTAACATTAACATCCCCTCAAAAACAGCTACAGTAACTCCAATGATCACAACACAAAAACGCTCTATGGACTCAACCTGAGCCATGATGGGCTATGTGAATTTGGGGGGGGTTCTTGTTGATACCTACTTCACCAACTTGAATTAAACTCATTTTGGAAGGATTCAACTAGATTCACCCACCTATTCAACTGACTTTCATCCACATTGCCATTTGTCATTCTATGGCAGGCTTGGAATCCACGTAGCCATGTGCTAGTTATAAGATGCTATAAGATGTGAAATGAGAGATATCAATGAATCTATGCGCAGTAAGACCTTACTTAACCAGAGTTGTGAGTGGGCGTAACTCGGGATATAAATTCCATATCTGGGGATACAAATTAAAAAACGGTTGCCTAACAATATCACAAATTAGCCTCTGACAAGAGACTTTCCATTCTCCCCATCCTGCATGATGTACGAGCTCTTTCTTTGGCACCAAACCACCACATGGACTGACACTGAAAAATGCCACGTGTTTGAAAGAAAATACTCCCTTGGCCCAAAAAGAAAAATGAAGCCATCCTGATTTTGTTCGTCTTGTTTTAATTAATGGTAATTGATCCCCAAATTTCACACTTGACCCAAAAATCATGGCCTTGTAGGGCATGAAGGTAGATGGTTTTTATATATCATCCCAAGAGAATATCTATTTTTTGCGGGGTTGGCATTGAGTGAGCTCCCTTATATTCCCATGACAGATACGGCGCAACAGCCGGGCTTCCCGAACGGTTAGGGCCACGTGGTTTCGCAGGTTGGACCGGACCTTCCGAAGGACCTCAAAAATCCAAGGACTCCCCAGGGCGAGGATGATGGAATACAGTCTTTTGTCGTGATTTAAAAGCATACCTCTGTTGTTGTCTGACGATAATGACATGACATATGTTCTTGATGCTTATGTAGCATTCGTGACGATTATGGTGATGATGGTGATGATGAGGAGTAAAAGTAGTAGCGGTAGCAGTAGCAGTCGCAACAATAAACATTCCAAGAAGTAGTATCAGCAGTAGTAGAAGTAGTAATAATAGTAGTCGTAGTAGTAGCAGCAGCAGCAGCAGCAGGAGTAGTAGTAGTAGTAGTAGTAGTAGTAGTAGTAGGCGTAGGCGTAGGCGGAGGCGTAGGCGAGGGGAGTATGAGTAGGAGTAGGAGTAGGAGTAGGAGAAGGAGTAGGAGTAGGAGTAGGAGTAGGAATAGGAGTAGGAGTAGGAGTAGTAGTAGTAGTAGTAGCAGTAGTGGTAGTAGTAGTAGTAGTAGTAGTTGTTGTTGTTGTTGTTGTCAACCTTATTGTTGTTGTTGGCGTAGATCAGGAGTAGTGATGATACTAATAATACAACAGAAGAAGTAGAAGTAGAAGTAGAAGTAGAAATAGAAGTAGAAGTAGAAGTAGAAGTAGAAGTAGTAGTAGTAGTAGTAGTAGTAGTAG
>DF240491.1:0-30605 GCA_000507305.1 Breviolum minutum Mf 1.05b.01 | reverse complement strand
AGAAGTAGAAGTAGAAGTAGGAGTAGAAGTAGAAGTAGAAGTAGAAGTAGAAGTAGAAGTAGAAGTAGAAGTAGAAGTAGTAGTAGTAGTAGTAGTAGTAGAAGTAGTAGTAGTAGTAGGAGTAGTAGTAGTAGTAGTAGTAGAAGTAGTAGTAGAAGTAGAAGTAGGAGTAGAAGTAGAAGTAGAAGTAGAAGTAGAAGTAGAAGTAGAAGTAGTAGTAGTAGAAGTAGTAGTAGAAGTAGGAGTAGGAGTAGGAGTAGAAGTAGTAGCAGAAGTCCGCCAGAAATCAAACGTGGCCGTGACCGGCGCGCATGCCCCAGAGCAGGCGAAGGACACGGGCGATAGAGGCAACGCAACACAGCAATTTCGTACAAGACACCCAACCAAGCCGCCAAAACAACAGTTCTCTTAGCCGCATCACGACACACAGTTTGGATAAGTTTCCACTCTTTGAAAAGAAATTCACGGATAGCGACACCATCCAGCAAGCAGCACGAATTTCATGACAGGCCATACGCAAGAATTGCTGCCAACACCACGATCTCCCACCTATGCAGGTTAGGGCAAGATGGGGGTAAGTTGCCACACACACACAACCGCTTCCGACAAAGCGCAATGACCACAAGGACCAGAGCGCAAGGAGAGACCACATCCACATGGGCGATACAACCATCAATGACTGCCCGCACCATGTCTTTTCCAGAGGTACTGGTACCAACGCCGCACGCGGCCGCCAAACTTTCGCGGTCCAAGGCCCATCATGTCCCAGGACGTTAGTAAAGGGTTACCAAGCGGGTTATGACCTACTAAGTACCCTTTAACTCACTTCGTGGGGGCGTACGTTCAAAACAACCGAACATTTTCTATTTAGAGACTCCTGTCCTGGTTGGCAGGCAGTCCTGGCAACAGAGTGGCACACAGCCACGCTAAGCAGGGGCTTCTGAACATTGATGCCCACCCCGGTGTGCCTTTTGACTGTGACCAAAAGGACCCGAGAGGCTCCACTGAAGATTCTGCTCTTTGGGTTTGCTTGGATACGCCGTACCACCGGGCTTGGGCTGCCACTCTTCCCTTCTTCGACGAAGTCTTCTTGGTAAGTTGGGCACGGAACCGAATTGCTCTTGCCTGCAAATCCTCCCCACATGTCGCCTGTTTTAAAAGACAGCGGTACTTAGCAGCCTTGTGGTTTGGAACAGAGAGTTCCACCTGCACTTGTTGGACACAGACACGTAGCCGAGCCATTGGGTATACAGTACAAGTGTCAAAAAAAAAGGGCGCGCACTACCCAAGCCAAAAGAATCTGCCGGAGCTTATGCATTGGATGGAAAAACCATTTCAAGCCTTCTTCCCCCCTGAATGAATGGGTCCCCCAGTGCTTTTTCATGTTCTGGATTTGTGTGGCTCGGGTCTGTGCAGCACGGATGCAGCGTTGGAAAATGTCAACTTGCAACCGACAAATGATAAATGCCAACGTGCTCCAAAGGTTTGCGCGCGGAATCACAAGTAACCAAGGCAGCGACTTGATCCCGCTGAGCTACCGTCATTGCTTGCTACAGTCGCAGGCACTGTGACCACGGAAATGCTGTCAGGCAGCCAGTAAAAATTGTCATTGAGTACAACACAAGCAGGCTCTAGATTCATCTTGCTGCCTAAGGCCAATTGAGGAATTACCAACTCTATATGCAAAGCTTTGGGTATGCCTTCCGCACCAGGAAGGAACCAGCAGCCAAAGAACATGGGGCTTTGTGCCCCTTTTTGGCCATTCCCATGCAGGCCGAAGGTGTCCATGATATTAGACCGCCCAATGACAACCATTATCTTCGACTCTGTCCCAAGTGGAATGCGGCCCTCTGACGTGGCTTTCCGCTGCGAGGACAGGTCTGCATCCCGCCGACGCCGAATAACCTCATACACATCTTCTTCTTGCAGCAGATCCCTTCCACGCAAGATCGCGGACAGCTCATATTTCCGGGTGGCATGGACGAACATGATCCGCTTCACACTGCCCTCTCCTGTTGAAAAACACTGAGCGCTTGAGGCAATGGCATGTGTACTCATCTTTCCAGACAGATGAGAGGGCTCAAACCTGAACTTGGTAGTGCTTGAGCCATAAGGTCAAGAGCTGGTACTCAATGGTCACAATGTGCACTGCCACCTTGGTCTGGATGGGTCTGCACCTGGAGCTTCTTCATCTGGGCTTGAAGAGCTGGTAACCATTCAAATTGGGGCAGACGGGCAATGGATACAAAACCATCAGGCACATCTGCTTGCTCAATTTTCCGGATGATTTCGTTGCAATCCTTACTTACCCAGCATTGACTCCGCTAAAAATGATATTGATGGGAGCCTTCTTGCCAGCCTCGTCAGGTGGAGGTGACTGAAGATGGACCAACACAGTCTTCGTGAGAAGACAGGCCAATTGAAACCTAGCATTGCGTTGCAGGATGATCAACATTCTGCCACTGACCACTGCCTCTGTGCGATTTTGCCTGCTTCTCGTTGCATGCTGGATATTCCTGCATCAGGTCATCTCGCAAAGCTGCTGTTGCTGTTTATAGAAAAAGCATGCATGGCTGATGCGGCGTCGAGAACCCTGCACCATCCACACTGCCTGTCACAGCCACGGCCTCACAAACGGCAAATCCGATCAATGGCGACTATGAATACCTTGTCATTTGCAAACATACCCCAAGCAACAAATAGCAACAATCATTTGCGAACAGTTTTTCAGTCGTTTGCAACCGTGTATTTGAGAACCAGTGTAGAGTCGGATTCAACACAAAACATCCCGGCCTCTGACGCAGACTGACAACTGATGGTCACCATCTCCGATCGTCTGCAAGCGCTCTCCTTTCTCATTGAAGTAGTGCATCCGCACACTCAGGGCTCGCAGCAAGGATGCAAGCTCGTCGTCAGCTTTTAGTGATGAGATGCGGGTTTGGGCGATGAGGCATTGCACACTCATAACAACGAGCCGGTCTCCCACGGTGGCAGCGATGCCTTCTTTTCCCATGATGATGATGATGATGATGATGATGATGATGATGATGATGATGATGATGATGATGATGATGGTGATGATGATGATGTTGATGATGATGATGATGAACATGAACATGAACATGAACGGGGCACTGATCATTTTCGATACATGTTCTCATCTTCTCATTCCATTTCACGCCAATCCTCTTACCCCAAAAAACAAAGGTATTTATTTGATACGGATTTCGCACGAGATGCGCATGTTCCCAATTTTTTTTAAGCAAAATCTGAGGCTCCCCAACGAAGAAATCCAGAAGCAGCAAAAAGAGAACACATTGGAAAAGGACCACCCATTCCTCGAGACAAAAAAAAAATCATCGACCTCCATTTTGGAAGTTCATGGAGTTGGGAACTTTTAAGGGAAGTTCATGAAGCGAGACTTGAGGTGAACTTGGTGAACTCGTGGAATCTTTTCTGGGATGGATTCCCTTCATACACATGCCGATGCCTGATGCCTTGTCCTCTGGTAAACTCACATGGGAAGGTGGAAAATCGTGAAAGTTACGTGTATTTCGTACAGAAAATCAGTGGGGCGTGGACCCAGCACATCAGCAAAATTGCCATGGTTGAGAAAGGCATCTTAAACAAAGATTTCACAAAAATCATGAATGTCCTGTGAGTCTTCGAGAAATGTTTTTTTTGTTTTTGGTTGGTGTCAAAACATCAAGCTTCATTGCTTCATTGAGACCTTTGAGTAGATGAACAAGACACAGATGAGAATGAAACTACAGCTATGTATATAAAAATATATATATATACACATGTGTATATATATATGGAAAACAAAAAAAACATGGCGTGGACCTAAACATGAACCTTGCCCCTACACACAAGAGGCTTGGTGAACCCAAACTCACACCTTGAGCACTGATAGAAAGCCAGCAAGACTTTCTATTTGCTAAACAAAAAGAGTCTTATGTGACCGACTTTGTTCTATTTGATGGTATCAATTGTGTTTTTGACCATTGACTGATGGAGTCTTCTACGAACTTTAGAGAGTGTCTTTCCCTTTTGCACTGACAATTATAGTATGGCACATGTGCAACATTCAGATTCGCTACAACAAATTGCTAGATATTCAGGACATATCCTTTGCATGGGTGGTCAAGCATGGTTAAGCCATGATGCGGAACCAGCTACCATTGGAATCTCTAAAACAGACATACTGTTGATGGAAGAAGTCCTGCACCAGTTGATAGGTAGCTTATCCCATTATTTACAGGGTTTATAATCACCTTCAACTCAAATCCTACTCACAGCCAAGTGACATGCCGCATTCCAAACATGCCAGGCTGCCCTAGATCGAGTTGTCGATCGGGCAACAGTCGCCTGGTCCCAACCGCCCGTGGAAGGGGTTGGATCTAAATTATAATACTACCCAAAGTTGAACAGCTCGACCCTGAAAAGTTACCTTCCCAATCGGAAAGTAGTCTTCCAACCACCATTTTTCAGGGGCGAACTGTTAAACTTCGGGGGTGTAAGCACTGGACAAGAAAGGTTGGAGAAACAAAACCTGTTTTGCAGCTTTGGCAAAATGCGGGGATCAAATCTCAATGCAGCACCTGATTGCTACCCCGCAAAAGCAGAATGTTTCTTGGCTTAGGCCGCTTCACTTAAGTTTAACAAAACCAGTTCATTTCCATTGGCAAAAAACAACTAGATAAACACCAATCAACACTAAAAATAAATTGATAACCCCTACAAATCGCATCATTAATGAGTAGCTGGTGTTATAACCCCTATAAGTGCTTGTATTCATCCAAGGATGATTCTCACAGCATCGTAGTCGGGTAGTTTTCAAAAGGTCCACCGTTGAGGCTGTGTACAGATTCTCAAAGTGACATCGAATACAATACCCATACCATCCATGTATTATTCTGGGCAATTTATTAGGATTCCCTTACGAAACTACCTTTTGGGGTCATCTCGGCTGAGGTCGCTATAAATTGCCTATATAGATGTATGGTATACTTACCTACATTTGGTCATTTGGTTTATCTTTAGGGTAAATGTAGGGAAATATACCGTACATGGATCCTATGGGATAGTTTTTCATTAAGAAAAAGAATATAAAACGAATCTTTGAGCCAACAATATGATCAGAAAAAAATCCAAGTAGGTTTACAAAAAAAAGCTGCCAGCTGATATTGAAATTGCAACTCATTTCCAAGTTTTGGGTAAGTCCCTTGTCAAATAATTTTGTGTAAAAATGTCTAAGATCCGCAATGTGGTGAAAGTTCATGCTGCCAAGTATACACAGGAGAAAAAACACTGATTGGTTTACAAGTTCTACTGTATATCAATGGTTGTTTCTGGTTCCCTTAATAGGTGGGATCGGTGATATATATTCACCCAATTGGCAGTATGTACCACTTATATACCACTTATATATTGCCAATGGGGTGATTATATGCCACCTACCGCCTATTAAGGGAACCAGGAAACTCCATTGAGTATAGTAGTTTTACAGTTGCAAGTTCTACAGTTCTACATCTGATCTGATGTTTATGCTACTGATAGTGCAAGTTTTACTTCAGCAATTGCAGCGTCAATACGTATTCAAATCTGAACTTTACTACACTGTACATCGAATAATACACAAAATAGTAGCAGCATTGCATGTCTCTGGTCATGCAGATATGAACCAATGCCAGAACAAAATTCCACTATGTGTAGAAAATCAAGCCGGCATGACTTGATAAATAGTACAAAAAAAAAGACTGAATATACACTCCGTGAAACCAACATAGCACCTGAAAATGGATGGTTGGAAGACTTTCCTTTTGCGGAGGCCTATTTTCAGGTGCTATGTAAGTTTCAGAGAGGGTATCTGAAAATTACTGTAAGATATATATATATATAGAATGAAGCAGGATGTTTGGGTAAGATTATAATAAGTCAAATAGATTTTTGCTGGTGACACAACAGTATCTATTTGTAGGTTGATCATAATTTTGCTGCATCATCTATGTCTACATCCAAGTATTTCAACTGTGCCGAACTAGAATAGGGAGCACCTAGCAAAACAGCACCCACAACAATATTACAATATCTTATCACAATAGTTGCAAAAAACAATAGCCACATTAAATTCTTTAGCAAGTATCCGTATCCAATTTAGTTCTAATGAATTACAACTGACACCTTAAAGTAACACTATGTAAGAACAAGCTTTGTCGCGAGTGTTCGGGGTACATAATATGAAAATGACAAACACTTGATGAATAAGATGATGAATGTACTGGGTCATCCTATGAACATAGTATCTGATGATTTGCTATTTTGCAACATTTTCTTGCTTAGCTACATCTGCAGAATATGTATAATCAAAGGTTAACTCATTGAAACCATTTGATTTAGAGATAAATCCAAAATTATTTGCAATGCGTCACAAGACGTTCATTTAGTGCAATAGACTCAAGAATGATGACAAGATGATGCGTTGGAAAAACAGATTGAAATGCTAGAAATACGATACTGGTATGTGTTCTGAAATCTGTAATATGAAGTGTAGGATTAGCATCCAAAAGTGTCATTCAAGCCCACTTGACTGTAGCTCATATAAATTAGATTCATTATGTCTAATTCTATTACAATTCTTCTGCTACCGTACACAAATAATTGCAATGTGTACTTTTCTTTTCATTGATTGTAGTTATTCCCTTTTCAGGGGCCTTTTTCATAATGCCTATCATGTACAGTAGTCATGCAGGATTTCATCTCAAATCAACTCAACCCTTGCGGCTGCCTGTCACTGGTGTCCATCAATGTTGCATCCATGGCCTCTTCCGACAAGTGTATGACTTGGGTTGCTAGGAGGTATGGGATTTCACCGCCGCTATGTCGACTGAGTGTGTCACTGGTTGAAAGTAAAGATAAAGATCATGGGAATCTAAGGGTACCCACCTATGCCACCCCCCCTCCAGGAAATAATGCCGTATTGAGGGAGTGTTCACCACCATTGTTCCTCAACTAGGCCTTATTAGGGCCTGTTTTTTCTTGGGGCCCAAGGGCACCCTTAGATTCTTATGATAACAAGACACCCAAAACTAAAAATAGACCCCATACCATCCATGTATGATATATTTACCTACATTTACCATAAAAATCAACCAAATGTAGGTAAATATGCCATACATGGATCCTATGGGGACAAATCATTGACTCCACAGCCGCTAAAACGCGACTGTTGACTGTTGGGATCCACATGTGCTCTACCAGGACTCTGGCCAGATGGAATTTTCCGGAAACACATACAGGGAAAAAACATCCCATGTGCGGAAAACCGGATATTGTCCACTAACAGGATGACACCGGAGTAGTCAGATTTTTTTTCGTACAATTTCAATGTTTAGATTCAATTTCCTTTTGCAAAATGCTGAAAAATCCATAGTCCATCTAATCCATACACTCTCATGTTGGTCATGACCTTGCGCCCTTGTGCCATAGATCCGGAATGCCCCCGATGGCTATAGAATTGAAACGATTGGGGCACTCCGGTGTGACTAGCAGAAGTGAAATTTCCAATCCATTTTTGCTGATCCATCATTCAAAGTCGGTAATACTGTTGATGGAAGAAATCCCAAACAACCACCTGGCATGTAAAAAAACCTTGTAAATAATGGGATAAGCTACCAACCTCAAATGGTTGGCCGGATTTCTTCCATCAACAGTATCCAATCAAGTTGACGACTACAGTGAGCTTGTCACCAGCCAGTCAAAAATGTGGGGTTGCCTTATCAGAAGCACAGATTTAGTCACCCCAGCCATGGGAGAAGGATATTGGGAAGATCATGAATCATGAGCAGCAAGTGATCTCCGAAAGGATTTCAGAAAACTAGCATGATGTCATCATGGGAAATTTCCCACTTGTCAACCTGGAAGACTTCTTACTTTCTTGGTAAACCTGCTGGATTTGCCGGGGTCCCTTAAAGGGTCGGTCTATCTGTTAGCAAGCTCGGAAGTTTTCTCCCCAAAAATTCGCTGCAGTGCCAAGTGCCAAGGCTGCCATCTGAAGGGGATTCGATTTGAGGATTTTTGTTGGTTTTTTGGAAAAGGATCCTTTCGAAAACCTTCAGTCATGAAAGCTGCCAGTAGTGAAAAACAAAACTCAAACGATCGATAGTTTTAAGAGATGCAAAAATCTCGGAGCAAAAAAACGAAACGATTTTCCCCTTCCCAACCAGGGTTCAATTACGGGGTGGTTCAGTTGATTGATTCGGGTTGCCCCAAAAAAAGGTCTTTAATAGCCATCTACTTGGAGTTTCCAGCCGGACCACGTTGAAAAATCCCGAGCAAATCTACCAGCGGGACCATGAATCAGTCCGTGATTCCGGACTGACAATTTGAGAACAGCCATATGTTTGGGTGCTCACCTAGAAGGCCAGTCAGAACCACAAAGATCACGAATTTTTAATATTTCGGTAGGAGATCCTCATATACCTTCCATGACTGAGTAAGCATCCCGTTTTCCCCATTCCACCTGTGCACGGCTTCCAGGCAGGTTTTCCGTGTGCGACATGGACCAAAAAAGCAGAGACGTCCTATCACCAGAAGCGACATGACCCACGTCTCACCCATGGAAAAGGTGTCTGGGTCAAGAAATGTTTGAAGAAATCGAGGTGCTCAAATTTTTCATCCAACTTGTGGAGTATGGCTCAAAATAAGGAATAAACATATGGAAAAATATGCCGGGATATGTATATAATTATATAATACTGAAACAATTCACCAAGCTGTATTTCCATTATGGGATTCCCCTAAGTACCCTTTGGCATCCTTTGGGGTTGACGTCACATCACTATAATTCACTTCATATGGGTGTGGATCAAACCATTGGACTGCAATCCACCTACCCGAAATAGTTGAAAGATGTCTGCAGTGTATCTGCGTGTGTCTCTGCATATGTGTTTGGTGTGAATGCACCTGTACTTGTGCGTGTGTGCGTGCGTGTGATGTAGATATTTTTACAGTGACAGGTTCTCAAGACTGAGTCAAGACTTGAAAATGCGCGACCCAACCGCAGCAACCGCAGCAACAGCAACAACAGCAACAACAGCAACAACAACAACAACAACAACAACAACAACAACAACAACAACAACAACAACAACAACAACAACAACAACAACAACAACAACAACAACAACAACAACAACAACAACAACATCATCAACAACAACAACAACAAGAACAACAAGAACAACAACAAGAACAACAACAACAACAACAACAAGAACACAAAAAAAAGACAAAGAAGAACAAGAACTGCTGCCATCACCATTCCTACCCAGACGGATACCCGCAAAACATCTCCGTGCCTGGCGCTTTCAAAATAAAGTCAGGTGAGTTTCATTCGCCAGGGCAGTACGGTTACCTGGACAACCAGTCGATAGGTCCACCCAAACATATTTTGGGGGAGCCTTGGCCCTCCTGGCAACTAACAGCTCGCCCCTGAAAATAGACCGCTGGAAAAGGAGATTCCTATTGGAAAGCACCAGTTCTAGGGGCGAGCTGCTAGTTTTAGGGAGTGTATGCCCTACTGAAAACTAACATATTTTTTCCCAACGGTACTTTTGCAAGATGAAAAGATCCTTTTACCAAGGGTGAGATGTGTTGGTTTTTGAGGGGGATTCATGGGAAATTCAAGGGTACCCCTTCAATGCTACCCGGCCAGTAAACAAGGCCTTAAGGGGTTATTAACCATCATTGTCCCTTAATAATCCCCCAACAAGGCATTGGGTGGGGTACCGCCCCCTTACATTCCCATGATATATGAGATGATGACTGGAAACTATATTGAAATAATGAAGTACATCTCATACAGGTGTATGTGAAGTACTACATCTCTCATACAGGTGTATGAAAACGTCATCTATATATAACCCTTTTGAATCAATCTTGTTGATGTCTTTTTTTGGCAAAATAAGGTGATAGGAGTTACCCCACTTCTCCCCAGCATGTTTGTTGCAACCGCGCCTTCTATGAGCGCAGTCTGTATGGATTCGTGTCTGATTCAAATCTATCTGCAGATGACTTTGAAGATTGGAGAAGCTACTTTCTCACCATTTTGAATATGGATTACAAAGAAACATGGAGTAACATGACTTCGAAGATTCAATCTGGAAAAATGTATTGTATTCAAGTTTTTGTTGTTGGAAGTGCTTTTAAGAAAAAATCCTTGCAGTTTCTCAAACATACGTTTGCTATCAAGCAGAAAATGTAGTATCTATATAAATTCCAGAAAACATCGCATCCTGATTTTCGCTCGTAAATGATGGAAAATGTCAGACAACGTTGCTGCTTCGAGCCCATGTCGGGAACATATCGTGGAGTCGGGAGTCGGCAAGATGGCTTGGTGGAAAATATGTCGGGATCAATGGAGATACCGAACAAACCTCCAAAATTAGAGGACTCCAGGACTCCCGGAGAAATTTCGGTTCAATGTTTTCCCTTTGCAAATTCGACTTGAGGAAAAAATGGGTCTTGGACTCGCCAAACCTTGAGACTTGACATGACTTGAGATTTCATGGATAAGGTCGTGTTTGGTATTGAACATGTGCATCTTTTCCCCTGCAAAATGCAGAGAAATTCACGGGGAGTTGTTGTTGTTACTAGGGGTTATGTAGTCTCTAAGAGTCTATATGGGAATTGATTGATTTTGTGCATATTTCCGTGATCAAAACTCGACCCCGCGAAAACCCCGACTCCGGGGTTTCCCATGGTTTCCATTAGTGAAGCTCGAATTTCCCACACTGAGCGGAAAAAGCCCGACATAACTCACGTTTTTTGTGGGCCTTCCGATGATCCGAAGATCTGCTGAAAAAACTGGTGTGAGTGGCTAGAAATATCTAGATGCTAAAATATATATATATATATACCTGGAACCCAAATGACCCTTGTTTTGGTTGGAAAAGGCCTTGTTTTGGAGGGTTGACCTTCAAAAATAGAGGTCAGTTGGGGTCTAGGTATATATATATATATATATATATATATATGCAAGNTCGTAGTATATATATATATATATATATATATATATGCAAGTTTGACAAAGTCCAAATCTCACCATGGATCCAAACTTCCAACAAACGACCCCTTTTTCCACACACATGGTTGTTGCTGCGAACATGACCGAAATCTGCGGTCAAACAAATCTCGAAAAGAAAACACCCCCTTAAGGTGGGTGAAACTTAAAAAAACCGGTGGTGATGTGGACAACTGATAGAAGCTGAGATGGAATGAGAAACACCTTTTTTTGAAAAAAAACAAACAACCTGCTTCGCACACCACCTGGTTTTTTGGCGCTTTTTTGAAGCGTTTGTTTTGTTCAGGCAAAGAGGCAGCAAGGGGGAAACCTTTCAACGCTGCATAACCAGAACCAAAGGGTATGACTATGTAACCAGAACCATTACTAGTTGGTGGTTTCAACCCCATTGAAAAATATGATCATCAAATTGGTTGAAAATCTTCCCCAAATTTCGGTGCGTGAAATTCAACCACTTCACAGTACATCCATGGGAAGAACCCAAAACAAGAAAACAACCTTGGGCCTTCAAGAACTTCGCTTCGCAACAAATGTCATGTTTCCGAGAAAAAAAAATCTCCAAACAAAAAAAAAGTTCATTCCTTCCATGAAAAGCTTCCCGAATTTTGACTGCCAAAACTTCATTAGCGTCGACAGCCTACCCGGCGCGACACCAACCAGACGGTGGTGCCATGGTGTCGCAGCCAACAGCCAAGAGGTTCATCGGGGCGCCGAAATGGAGCGCGGAAATGCCGTGCTGGCAAGAGACGTGCCGTTCAACAAAAACAGCTTTTGGGGCCAAAGGTTCCATCTCAAAATACAGAAATAAATGAGCCCAGAGTTATTTAGATGGCAAAATTAAAAAATGCAGGATTGTTTTTTTTTGTTGTGCCCCTAAAATGTGCAAATCATACGAAATGTCCAACTTTCCATAATATCTATTCACGGTACTGTTCTTATTTGATGGCCAGTGATGGCTATGTAATCAGCAATGGACTTGGTTTCATGGCTTGGAACCGAAACCAGGACACAGGGGTGAATTCTAAGTATATTGTCTATGATTATGCACTTGAGATGCAACTAGATGTATGTACAAGTATGTCTACATATTAAATAGACGAATATATTTTATCACATATATCTTATACAT
This sequence comes from Breviolum minutum Mf 1.05b.01, assembly GCA_000507305.1. NCBI lineage: Eukaryota > Dinophyceae > Suessiales > Symbiodiniaceae > Breviolum > Breviolum minutum. The sequence continues at coordinate 18,390 of DF240491.1, read as the reverse complement.
ATTCTGTAAACCTGACTTGCGGTAATAAGGAATCTATTCGTATAGACATGGTGATAGGCCATGGAAACGACTTGCGAGTTCTTTCTTAGGCACGTTTCATGGACCAGTCAGGCTCAAGTTGAAACATTCTGGGGACTGTGGGAAGCCGCCGATACCACGAGATCCTCCTCAACCTCCTGAAATGCTGGAAAGAATCGGAACAAATCTACAAGACTCCCTGGACCCTCCAAGGGGTGGTAAATGGATGGGAAAGGGTGCCATTAAGCAACCCCTTAGGGTTTAAACACCACCCATTGGAGGGGGCTGGTAGAAGAATCTGGAATACACAAGGGAAAAAGTTGCTGGCAATTTCCAGAGAAAATTTTACATAAGATTAAAACACAAAAAAGTTGCAGCGAAGTTCCAACTACAGTAGCCATTTTGTAAGGCTTGAGTTCGGGGGAATGTTGTAAAGGATTGAGTTATTTAGAGAAAGGGTCTAGAGTCTAGAAGGGGCAAAAATGATAGGCTTTGCGAACGTAATCTCCAAGTTCTGTTTATCACCTGCTGCATCCCCGTCACACCAACAAATAGACAGCGATGATTAGTCTGAGACCCAAACTTTGTTTTTAAAAAAAAACGAAATGATGTTCTTTCAACTACAGTAACTAGTACTGGGTGGAGGATGCCATAAATCTTCTATGATTCCACTAAATTTCGTACCCTACAAATGCTCGAAATACCTGTTGTTGGTGTTGATACTGTTGATGGAAGAAATCCGGCCAACCAGTTGAGGTTGGTAGTTTATCCCGTATCCCATTCTTTTCAAGGTTTTGTGCATTTTAGGTCGATCCGGCCCCAGTCACCGGTCACCCTAACCCGGTTGGACTTCTCCAGAAGGAAAACGAAGTCTCAAATCATTCCGCCTATAGAAACCCCTTAGAAAAATCAAAGAAACAAAACCTTTGAGGAAGGCAAAGCTCCATTTGAATTGGAAAATTGAATTGGTGACCAAATTTGATGAAAAAGTTTGGTTCAAAAATCCTGCCCCAAATCACGCTCTCTTTAAAGGAAACCAAAACCGCGAACGCCAAAATCACTGGCCCGTAAACTCCACACAAAAACTCCTGGCCTTCGAGCCGGTCCGTTCTAAGGCACTGATAGCATCGCTCACCAGCTGCCGTGAGGAACGATGCTCACTCTTCAGGCCTGGAGAACCACACGGCTGGAGTGGACACAACCAATCCCAAGGACCCGGGACCCCCCGGGACCCTGAAAATAACAGCAATTCGCCCCTGAAAATTGATGGGTTGCTTCAGATGAGTTTTCTTTTGGGGCTAACATAGCCTATTTTCACGGGGTTTTGCACCTCCAGAAGGGTTGATTTGGATCCTTACTTACGCCATGAGTAAATTTCAGTCCAAAAAACCAAGTGTAGCCGTAGCCTACAATTGAGGGTTGAAGTAGAGTTTGCTGGAAATCTCTTAGATTCCCTCTTTCAGATGGTAAGATATCCTGCCCAGAATCATCTCAATTTGGAGGGCCCATGCCTTCTGATTTTTTGGACCACAGGACCATTTTTGCAGAGTTGATGACCCCAACCCAAATTTGGGAATACCAACAACATGTCCCTTGCTTTTCGGATCCCAAAAAGATTTGTGGGGAGATCAATTTGGCCAATCAGATTCGACCCCCCAAAAAAACAGACTTTCTCACGACTCTGGGTGTCAAGTGGACATGGACCCGCCTCGCCCAACGCTCTTCACATATTCACGAGGATAAAGATGCTTCAGCAATTCGCGGTGTTCCAAGAAGCCGTTTTGGTCCTGAAAAAAGTCGGACAGGTTTGACAGTAATGTCAACATATCCAAACCATTACAGTTGTGTATACACCCAAAAATATGTCCAAAACATGCCATTTGGGACCCTTTAAAAAGAATGCAAGGTTCAATTTCGGAAAGGCAAACAACATGGTTGCAAACTTGGGAGGTCATAAAGATTTGACAATCAAAAAATTCACATTTCCATCCATACTCATGTTCAATTCCACCTTTTTTCATCTTTCCATCACCAGCATTTTTCATGAACTTCCTTCGTCAAAAACCATCCAACAGTTCAGGGTTTTCTTCAAGCCTCGCGATGTCCTCCCAAAAAAAAAACAGGGTCTTTTTTCGGGATTTTTCGGATACAAAAATCCCAAACATCACCGAAGTTTTAACCTGAAAAAAGACACACCCAGGATTCAAGTCATCACCACAGAGAATCCCAACCTAAACCTTTATTTGCCACGATTGCATCCTAGGTGAGTGTAGATCCAAAACATTTCCTTAAATTTTCATCGCTCTAACTCCAAATTATGGGCCCTAAATCCGTTCTTGTTTCAAAATTAACCGTTTCTGGGGTGACCTGGTGGAAACCTCAAATTTGGCACAAAAATTCCATGTGTTCTTTGTTGCGTGAAAAAACGGTCCCATTTCAAAAATCATGAAACATGTTGGAAGGCACGGAACCAACAAAACACATTGGAATGTAAGAATCCTCAGGTTGCCCCCAGATGGAAAACCTGAATTCGTTACCACCTAACCCCTCAACAAACAAAAAAGATGGAGCCGACTTAGCCTGATTCGTCTGAAAATCTTGAGGATTCGAAAAGGTGAGGTGGGCACGCCTTTTCATTGAAATTGATCATTTTTGATGTTGGAACTCATTAAACTCCCAAATCCCAAAGTTTAACAGTTCGCCCCTGAAAATAGGCTATGTTAGCCCCAAAAGGAGACTCATCTGAAGCACCCCATCATTTTTCAGGGGCGAACTGTTAAACTTCGGGGGAGTATCAAGTAGGGAACTCCACAATGAAACAATGAAAGTCATGTCCCCAACTATTGGCAAGAAGGGGCAAGAAGAGTATTCCAGAGCACCAAAGCACCAAACCGGGATTTAGAAGGAAGAATTTTTGTTGCTTAAAGAAAGAAGAGTGTGTTGTGCCATGCTAGTAACGAAGGTCAAAAGTATAATGTCTTCTTTGCACCAGCTTTTTCAATATCTGAGCACTGTTCAAAAGAAGTGTACCAATTCCCTTTTATTGATTTTTTTTTTAATACCATTTGATGTCGGTCCAATCCTGCAGTGAAACCACCTGGGCAAAAAAAGTACCACCCTCAAATGGTGCTTACCCGAATTCCATCATCAACAGTAGGGATGTGTACTTCTTTATTCATGAGTTTCCCTAGTTAATATTAATAGGGATTTCTTATCATCTCAAATGCTACCTTCCCCCAACCTAAACTTTGGCACAAGGGTCGACGTCAAAGAAACTAAAGAGCAATGCAGCTTCTTCAGTGGAGATACCAATCCTGACAATGGAAGCATTACAAGGAATCCAATGAAAGCTTGATCAAAGATGTTTCAAAAGTTTGCCAAAAGCACCACTGAAGACGTAACATGGAACCTGAAAAGGATGATATCCATGATATCCAACAAAGGAAAGCTCCTTCTTCCATTGGTCCGTGTCAGGTGTGGGAGAGTTTTTCCCCGAATCTTGTGCGACCCGCCACTTTTAAACCTGATATCGTAAAACTTGATTTCCACAGCCTTTCGAATGCACGGTCGCGTTCTACGGAAAACAAAAAAGGTCAACATACAATGACCATAAAAAAGAATACCTCCGGCAATACAACCTTATTTGGCAATGCGCCACAAATATAGGTACGAAGTACGAAGCACACAGATTTGGGAGAATTTGTCCAACCTTCAATTTTCACTCGTGGTTTTGTGGGGCCATCCACGATGTTTTTTTTACCATCTGGACTCCTATACATCTGCATTTTGGCCCAACACAAACCAAATTTGGTTGGTCAATGTTGGTTCATTATAAACCTTGCGTAAAACTTTATATATCGGACACCGAGACTGACGCCAACAACAACAACAACAACAACAACAACAACAACAACAACCAAAACCACAAGCAGAAGAAAACCCAAAAGAAACCACCGCTCCCCCTGGAAGGCTTCCCCCTCTCCTCATTTGATGCACCAGCTCGACAAATTCCTCGAAGGCCAACTCGCCGTCGCCGTTGAGGTCCACGTAGTTAATCAAGACTTTCAAATCCTACCGTCTGAGTTTGCGTGAAGTTCGGTAGGAGGTAGGCGACTACTTGGGTTGAGTCAAGTTTTTGGCTTGTTGTTGGATAGAAGTGAGAACTGGAAATGATTATATATAGATATATACCTAGACCCCAACAACTGACCTCTATTTTGAAGGTCAACCCTCCAAAACAAGGCCTTTTCCAACCAAAACAAGGGTCATTTGGGTTCCAGGTATATAATCATATATATATATATAATGAGGAGGTTTAAAAGTGCGTGCAAAAAACCACTCCCCCTTTTTTTTACCCCAAACTTTTGACCTACTGACGGGTGAACAAGGAGTGGATCCCAAATTGCTAACCTACAACTATTTCTTTATTGTTGATTGCTTCATTCAGTTTACTTGGAAAACTTCAGGGGGGCCTTTTTGGGAGCTGATGGCCAACAACGACGACGGTTTTTCAGGGTATTGTGAAGATCACACTGACCTTGCTGCAAACGAAGAAGCAAAACAAGCACGAAAGGCCAAAGAAATGCAAAGGAAGCAAGGTCCCCAAAAGTACCGGCCGGAAGGCCGCAATGCCCGAGGCCACAGATTGGAACCATGACCACCACCATGACGCACGGACCCCACAACTAACCTTCAGCACGCATTCAACATAGTCCAGGCAATGCAGCTCAACTAGCTGACAGTTAGGCTGCAAAATATCTACCGAAATCCGCAGCTGCTGGGAGTAACTGACGGTTCTTTTGGCATAAAAACACTACATTGGACATGAAGGAAATCGGTTCCTGGCGAAGAAAAACCTGTTCGTGGCCAAGGAACAGTTTGTCGCTAAGAGAGAATGAATTCGTGGTTAAGCTAGAGTCATTTTCCTGAAATTGTGCAGGCCTAGATGTATCAGCAGTGATCGAAACTTTGCTGACATTCCATAGTTCTTCTTTCCGATTAATAAGGACGTGTTTCAAAGGCTGCAAAATAAGAAATTTACTGTTAAAAAATATCAGCAAGTATTCAGTAGCATGACCCCAAGACCCCTAAACATCCCACCAACCCGGCAGCATTGTTTTCAGATTGGAAACACAAAAATCCAGCCCCTGAACCCGAATGCAAAAAAATCTGCGGAATGTTCCCCTTCCAAAAAAAAAGTCTTCCGAAAAAGAAAAAAAACACAGAACGCGTTTTTTGGATGATGTTTGTGAATTTTCATGGTTGGAATATACTCAATGAAAACCCATGGAAATATCCAGGACCAGATTACAAGTTGGTCGGTTAGGGTGAAACTCATACAGCGAGTTCCAAACACTTCTCCAAGGGTATTGCCAGGGACCCCCCAATAATGAGACCCCTTTATGGTAAGTTTCCCATACTATTCCCATATCTTTAGGGATTCTGGATTCCCACTGATCTATGAATTTGTTCTACAACACTTCTCTATGAAACTCCTTTCCAACACTTCCCTACGACACTTCTCTACAACACTCTTCTCTAAAACACTCTGCTGTCATCGCTGTGCCTCGAGGATTTGCGAGAGAAGTGACCGCAGTTTTTGCGATGTGGATGTTTTGGCACGCACTAAACTTTCTGCGTTTTCTAAGCACATTTAGAGTTTGGAGAACAGTGTTGTGGAGAATTTGTGCCGCAACAAAACCGAGTGTAAAACGCTGCGAAAATGCTGCACCTGCGACAAATCGACAGAACACAGCAACGCCATACTACAACGAAAAACAGAATGGCACAGACACAGCCAAACATCACGGCCCTGCAACCGTTTCGTAGCCCTGCAACGGTTTTGTAGCGCTGCAACGCACCATCTGCACCAAATACTGCGCCACAAAAAAGTATAGATTCCGCAAACACCGTGAAAGGGATGAAAAAGTGACGAGATCATTGTGCCTGCCATGAAAAACCTCCCAAGAATTGTAGGAAATGCTGTAGCAGCCATATTTTTTCAAACGTCCATCACAACATCAAGTTCATTGCGCTTGCCAGAAAAAACACACATCCAGAGCAACGTGAAGTGCACAAAATGCTGCACATGCCGCACAAAACAACTTCACAACATCCACAACACACTTTTTGGCATTCTCCCCCCAAGAAAGGCACATTGCCAAGGGCCTGAAACGACCAAACAAACAGCTCTACCTCCCCCAACGGCCCTCCCTTGATCCTCAGAGCCGTAGCCCCATTTGTTCAAGGATTTGCGAAAGCGGTTCATCAAAAGCACCTGGATCCTGCTCTGCCAGGACATGGTGAACCTGAAGTTTCAATGTTGAAGCCACCACTTGAATTCACTGCCTCACAAAAAACAAACATGTATATATTGTATAGATGAATCAAATTGTAAGTACCAAAATGGTATATAATTTTCATGTATTTTCTTCCATCATCATCTTGGCGCTTCCAAAAAAAACCTTAGAAAACACCAAGGCACTCGTGACCAATGATGCCCACTGGCAGCGCCAAGAACAAGACACTGACAAATGTGAGCACCGACACGGTGAGGTACCCTGGCGGCATCGGAACGTCTGACACGGCGGGTTCAGCGCGGAAGTTTCTCCCCATTTCCCCCCCCGTTTCCGCCCGGAAAAAAAAAAACGGCCCGAAACTTGGCGTTTCGGTAGTTTAACGGCCGTTTTTTTTGGTTAAGACAACTTTATTGGAAATGCGAAATAGTGAGATTTCACTCATCTTAGATGTCTTTTCAAGCCATGTACAGTACGTAAAGGTGGTGGATAAATGAACAATTAGGGTGGGCCAAATGCATGTTGACAGTAAAAAAGGTGTGGCAAACAAAGCTGCATTTCTATGTGCAATTCACATGTACTGCCACTGACCAAGCTCTCTTGTTCCTTGCGCATCGTGACATTGGGATCATGTGAGTGTCCTTCAAGTATTTCAAGAAAACCAAAAAGTGCATTGGGGAGCAATACAGTATTACTTCCCATTCAATTGGATCATATATGCGGGCTCCCCCCGTCACTGCAAGTAGAAATTTCTCTTTTTTTTTCGTTTTCCTGGTCCTTCCCCGCTCCCTTCCCTCCCTCCTGCCAAAGATGTGGGGTAATAATCGCCATAACCCACAGTAGTCATGGTCACCAGTGCAAGCCACAGAGAGTGTGGCATGCTGGGAATATTCCCCCGATCTTCCGCCAGATAGATTGCCGTGGCAGCTAGCAAGACCTCATGAATTTTTTGGTGACGCGCTGCGTGAATGGAATGGTCGAAGGAAGTTTGTATAATTAGTAAACTTCCGACAATATGGAAAGTTGAAAAGCACATGAAAAGCAAATGAGATGAAGTAAAGTTAGAAGAAAGAAGATGCAAAAGCGCGAAAGTCAGAACAAAGAAGATTCATCCGCGCCAAATGAAATCAAGTAATCAACCAATTCAAACAATCAATCAAAGCAAACAGTCACTCCAACGACCAACCAAACAATCAATCAATCAATCAACCAATCAGTCAGTCAGTCAGTCAGTCAGTCAGTCAGTTACTTAGTTAGTTTGTCAGTTAACTACTTAGTCAGTTAGTCAGTTAGCTAGTAAGTCAATCAGCCAACTAGCTAGTTAGTCAGTCAGGAAGTCAATTCGTCGGTTAGTCAGTTAATCCATCCATCAATCAGTCAGTAAGTCAGCTAGCTAGTTAGCTAGTTAGTCAATCAGCCAGTTTTTCAGTTAGTCAGTTGGTCAGTTACTCAATTAGCTAGTCACTCAGACAGTCAGTAAGTCAATTAGTCTGTCAGTCAGTGAATCCATCAATCAATTAGGCAGTTACTCAGTTAGTCAGTTAGCTAATTAGTCAGTTAGTTAACTAGTTTGTCAGTTCACTAGCTAGTCAGGTAGCCAGTTAGTCAGTGAGTCAGTCAGTCAGTTAGTCAATCAGGCAGTTAGTCAGTTAGTCATTTAGCTACTTTGTCAGTTCTAGTTAGTCGGTTAGTCAGTCAACTAGCTAGTTCTTCAGTCAGTCAATAAATCAATTAGTCAGTTAGTCAGATAGCCCATTAGTAACATTAGTAGATGAGTCAATTAGTCAGTTCGCCAATTAGTCCATTAGTCAGTTCACTAGTTAGTCAGTTCACTACCTAGTCAGTTTCATTAGTTAGTCAGGTAGTCAGCTAGTCAGATAATCAATGACTCCGTTAGTCAATTAGTCAGCTAGTCAGTTCGTCAGCTAGCTAGTTTGTCAACAGTCAGTCAGTAAGTCAATTGGTCAGTTCGTCCAGTTAGAAAGTTGGACAGATTGTCAATGTTTTTGCTTTGTCATCCGTGATCCGCAACAACCAATCTCTCCTATACGTTTCCTATTCTTGAAACTTCCGCCACCGCCTCGTGTGGTACTACTGGTAGAAATCACTCGAAATTGGCTTCTCATGCATTTGCATGATGTTTGATGGATAATTTGATGACCCTTGCAATATTTCACAGACCTCCAGCTTGCTTAAAAGCAGAACAAAAGTGTCTGGTACAAGTAACTACAACAATTCTCTGCTCCAAATTAAAGTCAACTTTCCCGCTAGATGTCAGAAATAGTTGGTGTATTTTGTCATAGGACATATTAGTTTATAAGAGGTAACCATATGGTACACATCACAAAAGGTCAGTCTTTCTGACATCATATAGCAACTGGAAAATTCACTGACTGCAGGCCACTGAGGATCCAACCCCGAGAGAATGATAAACAAAATCCGGCCTGGTTAAAAGAATATGATATATATATGGCATATATACTGTTGATGGAGAAATCCTGCACCACCTGCGATGGTTAAAACCCTATAAATAATGGGATAATCATCATCCTTGGTGGTGCAGGATTTTGTCCATCAACAGTATTAACCAAATCAACTGGTTCAGGATGTGTCGATGAATATAACACACTATTACAAAAATCAATGATAAACAAATTGGCACAGGCAAACGATCCCCGCTGCTTCTCTTGTCATTTCAAAACCATTGTATAGTTCCAACCTTCAACAGCTTCAACAGATTCACGGATGCTGATGCTGATGAAAGACGATAAGGCAAGTCATATAGACCAGCACCGGCAGTGCTTCGGCAGATTTTCCACAGGCATCGATCAAGAGCCGGAAGGATTCAAAGTATCTGAGAAGTTTTAAGAAGCGTACCTCCAGCTCGGCAGCGTTTTGGCGTTTCTGTGGCCCGTTTCGGCCGTTTGGTTCTCGGGGTGAAGAAAAACCCCAACACAAACCAACCCCACCTTTTGGAGCAACGGTAAAACCTCTCGGAGATCTTGTTGAAACCAACGGTTTCTATTTTTAAAAAAAAATCCGTCAGTTGTAAAGAAAAATGATGGAAAAATGGTGAAAATTCCTCCAACTGCTCTTTTTTCAGCCTGTTTTTCAAAGCCGAGCCGCTCGATTTTTTTGGGGGGGAGATCGACTCACAAGCTCAGACCGTTGGTTTGAGCTTGTAGATTTATGAGTCGGTCAACTGCGGGTGGGACCCGAAATATAGTTCGAGTACAACGGAAGCAGATCTTCAAAATATTATACCGCGCAACCGCCACTGGTGTGAAATTTTGGGTTTTGAGAATCTCTCTTCTGACTAAGAAGGCACATTTGAATGCAGTACTATGAATGACTTCTCCTATCGTTCTCTTTTGGCGATTCCTTCTGTTGGCTGTCCAGTCCTATTCAGCAAACAGGTGCAGTATCTAAACTGTGTTTTGCTTAAGACATCCAAAAATGATTGTATAGTAACCACATGGGATGCCACCATTAACAACGGGTATCAGTCGTTATCTCCGCCAAGTTGCAACAGGTACGAAGAACAACAGCAGATGTTGAGTCACGTCTTCTCCAAGTGTTGCCGCGTTACCAACAATCACCTCACACACCCGCCGAGCAACATCAAAAGGTGAGAATTTCAAAGGGCCAAGTTAAAGACTATGAGAGAACATATGCAAGGCACGCTGGCATTGTGTTTTGCTTCCTTTTGGTTGATTGATGGCACCTTTCTTACACAAACCCAAACTCAATAACTCTCTCTTGATGGGAAACTGATTCCTCCTTCTTTTTCGAACCAACCCGTTGGATGTGTGTCTTTTTGATGGCTCTGCTTCACTCAATTTCCGGTCGAACAACAACATATTGTATGCTTGAATAATCACAACTGGGGTGCCTGGGTTCAGGTATCACCTGTCTTCCGCCACTGTGGCAAAGCATCACGGATTCTCATCGCATGAATGAACCAGCTACGACAAAATTATGGCAAGACATCCATCCATTCATTCATCCAATTCATCCATCCATTCATCCATTCATCCAATTCTTTTCTTTACGCTCACATCACAACATATGTCTTCATCTATCAAATGTCATAGGGTGCTAAACCCTCCAAAAAAAAGTATATACCCCCAAATTTGTGGGATCTCAATAAAGTTTCCCAAGTATATCGCAAGACATCACCAAGGCTTTAATAATGCATCATACATATTATTGATCCGGTCCATTTATTATAAATCCTTAACCTGAATGTTTTGGCCACTTTGGGCTCGGATTCCCTTACTTTTCACCACCTTTTGAGGTGAACGCAGTCTCCGGAAAAAGTCACAAAGCCAATGGAGGCTCTGATGGGCAAGGCGAGTGCGGTCAAAACATCCTCAGCAATTTGTTGGCCCAATGGGTTTTTTTCAGTTCCGCTTGGGGGATGAGTTAAAAGGTTAAACCATGGGGATTTTGTTGCAGGCAAAGGGTTAAGGTCATCAATTTTTCATGAGCTCATGAACCCATTTTTTGCACATGAATGCTTTGTCATAGTATTAGTGGTGTTTTTCCTTTCGAACTGATGAATTTGCACGGTTTTGTAGGTAGAAAATTCGATGATTTTTATCTGCTTCAGCAGATTTTCAGCAAGAATAGATTCGGAACTCTGCCAAAAAAAAACTTTCAACCAAGCCATGGTATTTGGGGCGGCTTCAAACTGACCACTTCTTCAAGTTGTTGGAAAACAATAAATTCACCAATGCAACAGGAATCAGGCTACGTTCTTGAGGTGGCCTATGAAAAACTAGAAAACCCACCCCAACCAAAAAACAAGAAAGATCACTGGACTCTGGTCTGTTGGTTTGACTGAAAAAACCTTCCCATTTTCCAAGGAACCAAGATCTCTTTTTTAAAGCCTAAAAAATGAAGTGCTGTACTACATACAATGTCCCAAAAAACCGTTGATGCTTCAGAAATCCCGCGATCACCAGTTTGATATGTAGAATCTACAGATTAATTTACAGGGTTTGATCTATCTCAGGTGGTTCGCCGGATTTCTGAACCATCAACAGTGTGTCCCTAATGAAACCGAGGAACAGCCCAATTCAGTGGGTCAAGAAAATAATTCCTGGCCCAAACGTGACCCCGATGACGCTGGGGAAGATGGTTTACTTACTGGTAAACGATCACATAGCTGCTTGGAATATCCCAATGTTCCAACAGGAAATACATCTTCAATCCGGGTTCATGTTCCAGCCAGCTATCTTAGTTTTTCGGGAGTGTAAATGGACCCAAGGCATCTTGTGGTTCCAAAAGTTGGCCTTTAAACATTTGAACTTGTGGCCTCCATGGCACCAGAAAAAGCCCCTTGCAATTTCATGTGGATTTCCAAGTGATTCTCATTTCCGAGGTCCTTTTTGTTGATTCATCTTCGGAGGATGTTGCTATCCTTGATAACCATCTGCCAAAACTCAGGAGTTTTAAGGCTGTTTGCTTCCTACAAAATTGAACTTGCAAAAAATAAACTCCATAATATGGCTCCCAAATCTACGGTGTTTTTGTTGGTGGGTTGTGAGGCCATAAGACTCTATCTCACTTTGAAGCTGTGATGCTTCACTCTCTGACTCTTTTCTGAACTAGGGACGCAACAACCAATGATTGCCTTGACAATCTTGTTGCTATTGAAAGTTCTTCAACCAATGGTTGCATTAGTGCACGTTCATGATTAAGCCTGCTATTTATCTATTACATCAGTTAAATGTTGAACATTATTTCAATAGAAATTCAAATATCATGATATGTACCTGTTTGGAAGATAGTACACCAACGACCTCAACCATCGACCAACCATTGGTGGAAGTTAAGAGAGATATTGGCATTTCTACGGCCACCCTGTTGCAAAGGTTTGTGGCACAAGCTCAAGCTGAAACCCAGCGGACTTTTCCAAAAGGCCAACTCATGTAATCCAAAGCAGCCCAAATTTTGAAACCCTGGGTGGCTGGCTGTTAGTTGTTGAGGCCTACTGTAGGTTACTTAATGTTCTTACATAATCATGAAAGAAAAGTCATCCAAAGAATCCTCATGGATTCATGGAAGAAGATTTGAAAGAACTTCCCAGTTTTTCACAGCAAGAAGCAGATGGTTGTTGGTGAAAAATCTCCACCAACGGTTGGTTGATTGCTTGACCCTCAAACAACACCATCCACATCCATCCACATCCATCCACGCCCAAGCACTGGCCTCTTTGAGGGTGCAGATAGAACTCGACAAATAAATTCTACCTGAATTCACAAACAACAAAACTAGTTGGTGGTTTCAACCCATTTGAAAAATATTAGTCAAATTGGAAATTTTCCCCAAGTAGGGGAGAAAATAGAAAATATTTGAAACCACCACCTAGAAAAGTTGGTTCCTCAAAAAAGAAATGGGATCATCTGGTGTCTTAAATAAAAAAATCCTCCAGGACTTGCTGTGCGGGTTTTTTTCTTGAAGCTTGTCGCGAGTCACCTTTGGAAGGTGGTCTTTTTCAGTCATTTGTAATACTGTTGATGGCAACCAGAAATCCGGGATTCACTCACCCAGTTGAGGTGAAGGGTAGTTGAAATCCCATTTATTATTATTATTATTATTATTATTATTATTATTATTATTATTATTATTATTATTATTATTATTATTATTATTATTATTATTATTATTATTATTATTATTATTATTATTATTATTATTATTATTATTATTATTATTATTATTATTATTATTATTATTATTATTATTATTATTATTATTATTATTATTATTATTATTATTATTATTATTATTATTATTATTATTATTATTATTATTATTATTATTATTATTATTATTATTATTATTATTATTATTATTATTATTATTATTATTATTATTATTATTATCATTATCATTATTATCATTATCATTATCATTACCATTATCATTATTATTATTATAGGGGTTTGGGAGCACCATCCAACCGGTGGGTTGTTTCCTTGGGATATTGAGCCATCAACAGTTATGATTCTGGAGGACCTCCTGTACAGCTGTTGGTCCTGAAAACCTTGCCATCTAAAGATAGGCTCTACGGATGTTCCCCCCAACCCATTCCAGTTTCATATCCCAAAATGAATCAAATGAAATTTCTTCACCTAAGGTTCACTTGGTGGTTGGCGAACAAATCTTAGGGACCTAGTCAGAAATCTCGTTATTCATACAAGATGTCTTTCGGATTGTATAGGCATTAAAACCTGGGCACCTTTTAAAACCATTGGTTGTTTCAATTGCCCCCCGGGGAATCAACTGAGTCAAAGGTGCCAGAAACAGACTGTCAATCACAGTCTCCACGGCACATGCCCAACCCAGATCCACCACTGGCTCTTCAATGATTTGGAGGTTCGTCCACAACACCGACAGGATCACCACGGCCTTCCATGGAATCACTGGAGCCCAACAAGTCGTCCAAACTCTGCATATTTTCCCCTCAGACCTCTCAGTTTTTTTCGTGAATCCCATATGATTTTTTTAGGTCCTCCAATCCCCCCAAATCTGGCAAAAAGGTAATGATTCAAACCAAAGGGGGGACCTAGTATACATAGTGTTACGTGTTTTCAGTCATAAATACATCATGGCATGAATACACCTTTTTTTTACAAATCATTGTAAGCCAGTATGGCAATTTCCATACAAAATCTTGTGCATCTAATATGAAAGACCTTCAAAATCAACATCTCATTGAAAACCCTCCATGGCGATTCGTCAATCCAAGAAAAATGCGGGTGGCAAATTGGAGGATCATCAATTCCCCAAGGGAAATAGTTGGGTGTCATACCACTTTATGAGTTTAAACAAAAAAATTGAACTCAGAAAAATCTATGACATTCAAAAATGATGTTTCAAAGTCTTCTCCGTGGAAGACCTGAATTTCTGAAAAAACATATCGAGCTCGGAAGATTCGGTCGGCCCAAAACCCAAGGCTTCCAACCCCCTATCGAGAAATCGGGGGTTGTTGAGCCCAACAACTCTGACACGAGTTGAAGGTAACTAATGTGAAAAGAATCATCTGCAACCTGCTACTGTAAAATCAGCAACATTTTCCCTGAAACTCACATTTTCCCCATGAAGAAAATGATAGAAAATTGGAAGATTTCGAGAGCCTTTCCGAAATCGGGGTACCGGGGTACCATCCATCCATCCATCAATCCATCTGTTCTTGGAGAAAAATCTGGGGGATTTGTGTCACCCAACCACTGGTGGCCGTAGATCTGTGTTCAACCACCTTCAAGAGTTGCGAAATATACCAGGCAGCTCGGCTGGAGTTGGGATCCTCAGGGTGGCCAGGGTGGGATCCTCAGGTGATCCTGGGAGCACCACAGGATTCAGAGAACAATAATTTTGATGTTGACAGATGATATACTCCCCTGAAGATTAACATGGAACATAATCATGGAGGTTTGGAAGATCATTTCCCTTTCTAAATGGGTGATTTGTAGGTTCCATGTTAATCTTCCAGGGTGTAGAAGTACGAAACTTCAGAATCAGTTGACTTCAATGAGCATAAATGAAGCAAAGTTCGTTATCCTTACCAGGGCAACTAACATATACAGCCCTGTGTTTGGAAACGAGATGATTTCGGCATGTTTTTTTTTTCGGATCTTCCCACAGGCTACCGGTTTGAAACTCTCAGAACAATGGTGCTCAGTGGAGTCAGACAGAAAACTCTTTAGTAAACGTATCCATGTCCCATTTGTGCCAAGGTCTAAACTCCAAATGTTGGGGATGGTCATCCCACCTTTAATAGGAATCCTTATAATGGGTATATAAACCGCTACTATTGGGGTGATGACTATCCCCTATTATACGGCAATAATGGGAGTTTAGACCCCAGCACACTTGATTCCACATTGTAACATGCATCATGCAAGAATCCCAAATCAGCAGTATGTAAGGGGTATGTAAACCAAGTGGACAAAGACTCACTTGGGCCACAAAAAAACACCTCCTACTTTCCATTATACTGGTTGACTAGTAGTGATCCTTATGATGGTTTATTATAATCCCTATATAATTGGTTAGTATAATCCCCTATATAACCCAACCAACCAGGGTTTTTTTCATTGCTCACGTGGCTCAACTCCCACTGGTGTTTAACCCAGCAAAGACACATCCAGCAGCTCCCATACAATATCGGCACGTCGTCGTTCCACTAAGCGAAGCAACGGTTTGATGGTCTCACCATCCTCCTGACAAATGCGCGTCCCGTGGGCCTGGGTCGCCTTGGAGCTCTTTTTTTAAACTGGAAATTCTTTCCATCCTCTATGAAAAACGGAGGTCCTTTTTTAATAAGGTTTCCAAAGTCCAAATTGGGTGGCTATTTTGGTGTCTTTTTGGGGATGAAATTCGTTCTGATAATCTTGATCACTGCCAGGTTGATCCCAGAGAAGCCCAAACCCCGAAAATCCATGAACCAAACAACGGTAAAGCGGCGGGACGGAAAAACCCATGACTAAAAACTAAAGATTCTTTCGAGACACCCAAAAACTAAACATAACCCCATGAAAAGATATGGGCTTAGAAGACTACTTTTCTTGAGTCTATAGTCTATATAAATCAAAGTGTCCAAAATCCTGTTGCTTTTCGCGTTTTTTTTAATGAAAGACCTAGCAATCCCTTGCAGACAGGGCTCCTGGGCTATCTCTCTGGCATGTAACCTGCAATCAGCCCCAGCTGTTCACATTGGGGAAGACACCAACAGAATCCACCACACCGAATCCACCTTTCTGCTAGATACGCATCTATCCTTGTTCATTAGCTTTTCCAGCAATGGCTTCCACAAATCTTCAAGTCAGTGTCTTCAGGTACCTAAAACGGAGGCCGTTTTCTCCTTGTAAGGTTGTTTTGAGGGGGGAATTCCCTTTACATAAGCCGAAACCATTAACATGGTCTACACAGCATTGCTTTGTCATTTTCAGTACTAGTACCTCTGAAAAAGAACAAGAGATAGAATTGCTTATCATATTCATGAACTAGTGCTTTCAATAAGCATAGTCACGTCGATTTTTTGTCACAGCTAGGTTGTAAGAGATTTCCGTAATTCTTGGCCATATCCACTAGCTGATAATTTTCAGCTAAGCATGGTAATTTCTTCTTTCACAGCTTCAAGCCTTCATAGGCATTTGCCATGGCCAGTTCCATCCTGCATAGGTTTGCTACTACAAACTGACCATTTTGGGGCTTTTTATGGGTCACCCTATTTTGAGACCTTTGGACCTGCATCCGGAGTTCTTAATAACACAATACTGGAATCCCAATTTGCCCTAGACTTTCGTACCAAAATTGTACCGCTTCTAAAACCACTTTAAAGGCATCAAACAGATGAAAGTGCTAACCAATCTATTTTTGGACGAGCTTGACAACTCTTTTATCTCTTACAATCCATGTACACTTGTCAAAGCATTTAGACAAGTTGTCTATCTAAACAAAAAAGTTAAAGATAAACAAGGTTTAAAAACTAAAAAACTGTTGCTTATCTGATTCATTTTGTTGGATAGATGTGTTAAAAATATCTGGAAATACAATTTTACAAGTCCATATTTCCCCACTGTCCCACTGTCCAAAACTTCCCGGAGCAAATGCTCAGACCTCCATGCAATTTCCAGATCCATTGATCTAGGTGCACGTGTACGGCGCGCAGGGGCATTGACCGTGGCCTGACACTCCATGGGTGAGAAAAGAAGTGGTGGATATTTGGATTCCTTCTGTTGAACTAGCAGAAGTGCAATTTGGAGGTGAAATGTTCAATCCATTTTTGCTGATCCAACATAAAGTGGGTAATACTGCCGATGGTTCAGAAATCCCAAACAACCACCAACAGTAGCATCGAATTTTTCCAACATTTTGGGGGACGGGAAGATTGTCCTGTTGCAGGGTTGGGTGTAGGACTCTTAGGTGTTCGTGTCGCTACAATTTGAAGATTCTTCAGATCTCCATCCATGATTCACTAAACACTACCTGGGATGTTCCAAAAACAAAGGTCTCTGGGTTGCACACTCCCTGAAACTAACAGTTGGCCCTTAAAAATAGGCCATCCCAAAAGGAAACCATCGCATTCCAACCATCCAATTTCTTTTCACTGCGAAAAACAAGTTCGTTTCACAGAGGGCAAATCTTAGACCAAAAAAATGTGAGTGAAGCCAGTGAATCCTGGAATCCTGGAATCCTACAGTTTCATCATCCAACCTTGCCGTTGGAAGGTGCCATTGTGCCGTTGAAAGGTGCACCTCAAACCTGGCCTACCGGGGGGAACGCAAAAATCTGGAGATGTTTTTTTTCCACGAAAACACCCCAAAGCATGGTGTATTAACTTACATAGGTCACCTAAACTATGCAAAATGGTCATTGACGGTCAATTGACCTAAGTACTTCTGCTTCATGGCACTTTGAAACCCCCCAATTGATTGGTATCACACCCAATAAGCTGGCAGAAAAAGGGAGAACTGTGATTGGTAGCCCTATTGCTGTTGCCCTTTTCCAGGGATCTGGTTGAAAAGGCCATAAATTGCTGTGAGATAAAAACATTTCAACAAAAAAACACGGCTGTACCTGGCTGTGCTGGATACTCACATCTATCCTGAATACCAGGGCTTTGACCCGCATCAGGCGGCACCGTTAACACCGGCCCAAGTCACCCTCTTCGCTGGCCCAGAGCCCTGGTCCTTGGAATTTGCTGGCAGAAATGTGGATCTAGCTTAGTTCACCTCTAGATTGGTATATCTCACAATGCTGCCTTCAAATGTTTCTCTTTAAATAGTAAAGTAATGTATGTATATATGTATGTAGATACAGTCAAAGAGATATTATGTATGTGAAAGTACAAATATATATGTATGCAATCATATTTATCTTTACAGTTTATGTAATATGGGTCAACATTCCATATTTCCACACCCCCACGCCCAATAGGAATGCCCCAAACCCCCCAGTAGTACTACTAAAAGTATTGCTACTACTACTACTACTACTACTACTACTACTACTACTACTACTACTACTACTACTACTACTACTACTGCTTACTGCTTACTGC
>DF240490.1:80921-115846 GCA_000507305.1 Breviolum minutum Mf 1.05b.01 | reverse complement strand
AACAACCAACAACAACCAACAACAACAACAACAACAACAACCACCACAACAACAACAACAACAACAACAACATCAACAAAAAACAAAAAGAACGGCAACGCATGCAACACTGAAATGGATTGCATGGGTATAGGAACGACATACCCCACATGCCATGTTTTCACATTTTTTGAAGTTTACTGCCTACGCTAAAAAGTACCGAATCTCTTGTAGAACATTATTTTATATTATTGCTTTGTTTTTTTCATTTTCTTTTTGGGCATGCTTTGGGATACTGGCATGACACATTTTTCCGAAATCTTGCTTGCTTGAACGTGCCAGGTGACTTGGTGACTTTTGCTGCCCAAAGCGACAGGAAAAATCATGCACGAGACACTCTGAAACGCATTCTGAGATGGTGGTTTGGGTTTGGCGAGTTTGCGGCTTCCTGTTAACAACATGTTTTGGAGATATTTACAGACCCATAGGATCCATGTTTGGTATACTCCCTTTCATTTACCATGAAAATCAACCAAATGTAAGTACATATGCCATAGATGGATGGTATGGGAGATTGACCCTCAATCAAACATAACAGTGAGATAAACTTGCAATTGGACCTGTCAGTTGCTTGGTGCACACTAACATCTTCATGAATGGTACTGTATGGGGTGTATAGGGGGGTCCCAGGATCTTTGCGTATAAAAGACTTTCATGAACTCATGCCATTCGGGTGTTGTTGAAACACCCCCCAAAAGGACAGAAGCAAAAACGAAGATATGGGTGTTTCCAAAAATAGGGCTACCCCAAAATGGATGGTTTATAATGGAAAACCCTATTAAAATGGATGATTTGGGGGTACCCCTATTTTCGGAAACATCCATATATAATGGACAGATATCATATTCATCGCAATCTAATTTTTCAGCTTCATGGAGAGCTAGTTGTGTAATTACATATCTCACAATTGAAGTTCCCCCCATCCCAAAAAATGCAATAATCGTGATGTTTTGTTTGGATTATCTAATCTGTTGTTCTCTCAATATCTCTCAATTATTTGTAATTGGGGAGGTTTGGATGGCATGAAAGTTTCAGCTTCACGTTTGTCATGTTGATTTATTTTGTATTTGGAATCGTCCTTTTTGACACCATGAATTCCTCAGGGAGTCCGCCTCAGTTCTTAGTTTGAGTTGTCTCAGTATGTTGCTGAAGTCATGTCCCAAAGCGCCGGCCACGCTGCGCAAAGATCTAGCTCTAGGCCGCCCGACACATGACCCATAAGTGTAAAAGTGCGAATATGCTGAAATATAGGTCAGTTTGTTTACTGTTGTATACATGTTTGTGCGGATTATATATACGTATATATATATATCTCCTTGAATCATCTCAAAACACATCTGGAATCCTCCCCAAAACATTTGCTGATTTTGTTTTTCTATCTCAATCAAAGTTCTTTGACTTCCATTTGATTTGTTTTTTTTTTTAAGAGGAATGGCAGCAGTCAACATGATCCACCATATGTCTCTATACACCAGTCGGTCAGTGAAAAGCCCATTAGTAATTAGGATGCTATCAATCACTTGAATTTTGAAATGCACGCATCAACATACATTAATTTCTTTGTCCCATTTGAAACTGTTCCACGTGATCCTCACGATGGAAGGCCGGTTCGGGAAATTTGTCCAGCTGGGTTGCGTACTACGCCTGGCTCTACCATGGAAAGGAACGAGATTTTCTCCCTGGTAAGGAATAAAGAGGCTGAACAGCCTGCAAGGGATGAATCTCAGAGTTATATATTTAGATCGCAATCTCTTTTGATAGGTCAAATATGATGGCTCATCTTGATTCCTTGGGTTTTTGAGGAGCTATACGCCACATCTTTTGGACGAGCTGTTGTTTTCTGTTTCTGTCCACCCCACTCTATGTCAACTGGTGGTACGTGTTGATTTGGGGCCCGGTGGTTTGGATTCCTAGGATCCACTTATGAAAGGGGTTGTTACATAGGGGCACCCCTAACACCCCTAGAATCCCAAACCACCGGGACCCAAACCAACAATTAACCATTGGTTGAATTATGCTTGATCCTACTCCCAAGTGAGTTTGAAACTCTGAAGTGGGCAATGTTAGTTGGGCAAATCATTTCACGACCTCAGCGTTTTGCCTCATTTCGTAGACCTTCCACACATGGCCTTAAAATATGGTGATTGCTTTTATAGTTTCCCTGGATGTTATAGAGTAATCATAAGGTTCATCATGTGTTTGCTTCTAGCCTTTTTTTCTATAGGTTTTTTCAAAGAAATTCTCTGCAAACATACATCCAGATACCAAATCATAAAGAAGAAAGATCCATACCTCAAAGAGACTCAAAACAGCTGCTTCTTTTGGGGCCACGTTGGGCTTCTGAGGGCTTCCAGACCAAACAAAACAGCTGCAAAACATGACGAAACCTGATTTAAAAAACACGGCTGTTTTTTGGGTGGGCTTCTTAACCCATAGCGATACCTGTAGGTAATCATGGCATACATGGATGGTATGGGTAAGTGAATCCGCCTTCCACACCTTCCATTTTTCAAACATCATTATCTAAAAGTCTGGTCAAATTATAGCGACGTCGCACGACCTCACTTGCAAAGGTAGCTAAGACTAAGGAAGGGAAATTCATTGAAATCTACACCCTAGTGAAAGTAGATGGCGGTTTCCACTCCCAAAAGGCTATGATCAACCAAGACATACATGGGAGTGGCGAGTTTTGCCATCGATCCTTTCCAGGTGGTATAGATTGGTGAAATATCATCATTTGACCAGAAGAGTCACCGGTCGGGTCAGCGATTCCCAATGTGCAGCCCTTCAAACACCCACGAATCTGTGAGGTTCAGATTCGGAGGCATGCCGTCTTTAGGGGGGAATATGGCAGCGGTTGGGTCAGTTGGAGGGAACAGGGTGTCACAAGGGATGTCACATCAATGTTACAGCATCCCCCCCAAAAAAAATGCAGATGGAAGCCAAAACGTGATCACGCTTCAGTAATGGTCTGGATGTGAGCCAAAATGGAGCTTGGCGCATATGTTTGAAAGAAAGCGGGGTGAAGAACGGCAGCAAAAACACATCGAGATACAACAGCCTTAGAAAGTCCAAAAGTGCAAAAAAAAAAACATCTCCAAGACCTTATATTTTGTATCTCAATTTGGCGGGGTTGCCTGATCTGGGATAGATCTCCTTCTGATTGAAGATGTTATTTTGTTCAACCCGTCAAAGGAAATCCATGCCAAGCAGATTGTCTGAACTCAGGGGTTTACACAAAAAAACAAATGCGACGAACAAGGAGTGAATTTCAATTTCAGCCACAGCTTCTGCCATGCAGGTATGAACGTTGGATCAGAAATCTAATGGCTAAGATAATAACATGAGTTTTCCCATTTGCTGATACACTCACATGTTCCATTTGCCAAGACATTCTTACTGTGGGGCTTGGATCCATTCCAAAAAAATTGGCTGGCTGCGGTCCAGCGAGTTCAAACATTGCTTGTGCGGCGGGTTTCAATTTAGATTTCTTGTGTAAATTTTACCCCAAATCTTGGGGATAAAAGGATCCAATTTTGACTAACGGCGTATTTTTGAATTGGGTGGAGGTCAACCTACCCCTCCACCGCATACAAACCATTCGCCAAGAAATAGCCGGCCTTTTGATCAGGGTTTATAAAACCATTGGTTTCCCTTGCACCCCTGAAAATTAAACATGGTTCACCTAAAAATCACCAATTTGCAATCCGCGAAATCATTTGAACAAAAAAAACTCCATGACTATTAAAAGTTCAACATATGTCAATTTGATTCAATTTGTTCCAGGGGTGT
The DNA here is from genome assembly GCA_000507305.1 of Breviolum minutum Mf 1.05b.01. Lineage (NCBI taxonomy): Eukaryota > Dinophyceae > Suessiales > Symbiodiniaceae > Breviolum > Breviolum minutum. Next base: position 112,015 of record DF240490.1, on the reverse strand, counting down.
ATACCATCTTCATCGAGGTCCGTCGATTGACGGTGGCGTATGAAGACTTTACGAAGGCCGCCGGATTCCTGGAAGTTTGTGGATAGGTTGTGGTGGATTGCTTTCCCCCTTTGTCTCAGGATGCTTGAAAAAAAAACACATCCGTGATGATGGGAGATTTTTGGGAAGCTAAAATGTCACACTTGGAGATCTTGGAGGGATATGAAGTTAAGGCAAGTTAAGGTGTGTATGTATGTATTTTATATACAGTACATATTTACGAATTTCGAATGGTCATTTTTGTTGCTGTACTAAAAATGGTGGGATTCCGCCCAGGCACAAGGCGACTTGACCGGAAAAGAGTTGGGTCACTTGGCACGTTTGGAAGGCTATGCCCCAACAGAAGCGCAATTGGTACCTTTTCAGGCTGCGAAGGGGTGAAGGGTTGAAGGGTTGAGGGTTGAGGGTTTTAGGTGATTCAGATGAGGTTTTTGGAGCCATTTATAAACTACGTAATTATAAATGTGGTATATTGAGGTTATAACCAACTTACTAACCTTTGATCCTAACTTCCAACGGGACATCCAAGTGATTATATGCCCTTGTGCTCACTGCTGGGACCCTTCCTGCAAGAGGTTGGTTTTGGAGTAGGTTCAACGGGTACTTTTTAAAACACCGGACCTAAAACATGGCATGACTGGAGCACTAGGGGCACTAGGGCAGAACGGTTTTTTTGGGCAGCCATTTTTAAACAATGGGGAGAATGAGAGGGTGGATGAAGAAAAGGTAGGGATGAAATCCGGCCGCAGCATAGCTTCCAGACTTGGATGGATATTCCTGGTGGAAAAAGACAGATGTTTTTTCAGTCTGTCTATCTTAAATGAAAGACTGAAAGCTTATATACATGGCATTTGTTCCTACATGTACCAATGAAATATCAATCAAATGAAAGTATATAGATATTATTTACATACCCCATAGGGTCCATGTATGGTATGTTATATCTACCTACATTCACCATGAAAATCAACCAAATGTAGGCAAATATGCCATACATGGATCTTATGGGTACTATACGGCATGTTCAGGCAATTACTGATCCATGTAGAGGGACTATACCCTTGTAATGTAAGATTTGGAGGAGACAATATTCGCATACCTGGAGTGAGACCGCGAGGGACGTGCCCCTATAGTAGTTGTGAGGAACACTAGAAGGTACAGTCAATTTAAACAAAAGCAATGGTGTCAGGTAATTTGAAAAGACTTTCAATGTATGCACACCCAATGTTTTAAAGTATATATTATATACTTTGAAAAAGACCAATCCCAGGTAAATCCACCTGTTTTCAGGTCTAACATCCTTTTTCTTTGCATCCATGCCAAACCTTAAAACACCCATGTTGTATCACTACCAACTACAAAGCATCACCTTGGATCCGTACGGTTTTTGTTGGACCAGGAAAAAGCGAGCATGTCATGCGATGACTTCATCGCTTTTTGCAAAGATGTGGGCTATGAGGACTTCAAATCGTCGAGTTGACTCAACTATAGGGGATTACACAGGAGAAATGGGACACACCCTGCACGTATTCAACTTCACAATGAAAAACCAAATCACTCAAATCCACAACAAAAAATCTTTACTTGTGTTTTTTTTCTCCCACAAGTTTTAAGGACTTGGTTCCAATCTTGACTTGCGTTTTAATACTTGAAGACCGCCCAAACAAATCTACATCAAGTACTCCCCAGGATGTCCACGGAAGTTGGCAACTAGTAATTTGTTGGTTTATTTCACCTGTGTAAGGGACCAAATCCACGTAGTTACTATACAAATTGCAATCCATTTAGGCATTTACTACCAATATACCAATCGTTACTAAGTACCGGCGCCGGACATCAGCCCAGCAGGATCCATCCTACGACGATTTGGCCTCCTTCTTCCTTCAATTTGATCCAGCCACTGAGAGAAATCCAAATTTCTGGGAGGTTTGGGGGGAGATTTTTTTGGGGGAAATCTTCCATCATTCCGCCTTCAGTGACGTTACTCCCCGGTGACAGACCCGAATCACCTACACTTTCATTAGGGCGCTGCTATTTTTCTGGGGGGGGGGGGCGCTTCTTTTTTTAAGGGGTGATATACGTTGATATTAAGCCACGACGGGCCATGACGGTCATCAAGTGGAGTTCCCCACCCTTCGGCGCAGCTTAGGAGAAAACTGGACAGATCTCCAAGAAGGCGTCGTCGATGCGGTGAAGGGAACCAGGGGGAAGGTATAGCCGGGGGAGCGAAACCGGGTAAAGATCTTTATGAATCATTCCATGGGATCCATGGGAATGGTATAATTTACCTAATATATACAGTATATATATATATATACATGTATAAGTTGATGTTTAGGTTAAATATAGGGAAATATGTCATTCATGGATGCATGATGCTATGGGTAATAATTAGGGGCGAGCGAGCTTGTTGGCGCGATTTCCCTAAATTTCGATCAGCACATCTTAGAAGCGTTTGAGGATGTAAACTTCTGTTGTTAAAAGCCACAGCTTCTTCCAAGTGACCCTTTGATATCCCAAATGGAGGTCACTTAGACATTGGAAAAGGTCACTTAACCATCCCAGAAAGGTCACAAAGAATTGCCAGGTGCTTGAAATTTATTCAGATTTTGTTTTGGGGGGAGAAAGGGTCTCATATATTTTGAGACGTCCCTCCTTTTTTTCAGCATGCATTGTTTTCTGCTACTGGGTTATATGCTACCCACCTTTGAATGTTGCGCTCTTGAAACTCCCCCTCAAGAATCATCATAGATCCATATAGATCCTGAGTTAATAGATTATATAGATTTAATCCCAACAAAAATCACCTTCAACAGAAAAAAATGCAACAACCACGCCATTTTTTCCACTCAACATGTTTTCTTCCACACCCACCCCCCCCAAAAAAAAAATCGCATCACTACAAAAAACCCCCGGCCCATCACCCGGTTTTTCGTTTTGGAACGCTTTTTTTTGTGCTAAAGCCTCAACTGGGGAAGAAAAAACCTCCATGGGGACCCGGACGACCGGAGGCGTTTCTACACATTATGACCTCCTTGGGAGATCGCTTTGAAGCAGAAGAAGTGCAAGCCATGTGCCGTCCTCGGCGTTCCAACAACAGGTGGTGGGCCGCCCGCTCCGGAACCATAGGGAGCAATAAACCCCCGGAGAATTTCGAAGCATGACATGAGTTTCTGAACCAAGAAAAGTGAAAAGTGAAAAATGATGTTTGGATTTTCTATTTAAGATGGGTTTTTGGAGTTTCCATTCCGATACTTAGGGAATAATTGGGGAAGAGGGAAGAGGAACCCAATTTGACTATGATTCTGATATTTTTTCAAATAGATTGAAAGCACCACCTGTTGTGTTGTGTTTTTTGATTCAGAAATTTGGTGGATACCCGCTAGTAGTTGATTGATAGATATTTTTTTTTGGGGGGGGGTACTTGGAAAAATACACAAATATAGCAGAGAAAAAAAAACAGACGTCCGAAAATAGGAGTGGGTAAAAGAAAAACGCGCTCTTCAGATGACAAACATTTTGGTTGAAATTTGCGGCTTGGTGAAATACGTGGAATCAAAGTTCACCCAGACACGACTTGCAGAATTTTGGTGAAAAACTGATGTGTGGATGAAACGGTTGCATCAAGGTTTCAGCATGCAGATTGGCAACAAAGACAAGTATAAGGAATGTTTTTATATATATATATATATATGTATATAAATATTAGATATTAATCTCGAGTAGATTTCAATGGACAAAGATAATAGCTTTTAGGAATCCAGCACATTGTCGTGAAACCATGAGAGCTTAGTTCCTATACATATATATATATATTTATATGTGTGTTTTTGTCTTTGTATGTTATGCCAATGCTGTACCAACTCATGGCAGTGATACAATTATTGGCTTTATTTTCATCCACCAGGAGGTAATTTACCTGGTGCACCTATGGAGCAAAACAAGCGTCGCAGCATCGATGAGGATGATAGTGCTTCTGGCCACATGGGAGAAGGGCTTGTAGAGCTTGAGGTGCTGAGCATGAGTGGAGAGTGCATGTTGACATTGAATGTGTCAGACTCCATGCTTGGTCGTGATTTATGGAAGACGATTTTGGACAAAGTTCCATGCAAGCCGGGCCTTCAGTTGGCTGTGTCCCATAATTCAAGGCTTAAGCTGAATGAAAGTCTGCAACAACAAGGACTTGGGGGTCAACGGGCACAGGTGTCGGCTACCTACATGCCAGTCAATTTGCTTGCTGCCTTCCTTTTTGCCCACGGAGGCAACGTTGAAGATGAAGAGTTCTCATTGAACGGGATTATGGAAGTGGCAGGGGTTAGTCACGGAATGCTTGCCTTGCTGCACATTTTGCCTGAGAGCCTTCGCATCTTGACATTTGGAAACCACTTCGATCAGAGCCTGAACAAGGTGACGTGGCCAGCAGGCCTTCAAATTTTGACCTTTGGGGAGAACTTCAATCAGAGCCTGGACAACGTGACATGGCCAGCAGGCCTTGAAAGCGTGACTTTTGGACAAGACTTCAATCAGAGCCTGGACAACGTGACATGGCCAGCAGTCCTTCAAAGCGTGACTTTTGGACACGACTTCAATCAGAGCCTAGACAACGTGACATGGCCAGCAGGCCTACAATGTTTGACTTTTGGTGAGAAGTTTAATCAGAGCCTGGACAAGGTGACATGGCCAGCCGGCCTTCAAAATTTGACTTTCGGTGCCAATTTCGATCAGAGCCTTGACAACGTGACATGGCCAGCAGGCCTTCAAAGTTTGACTTTGGGCTGGTCCTTCAATCAGAGGCTGGACAATGTGACATGGCCAGCAGGCCTTCAAAGTTTGACTTTTGAAGGACATTTCTTTCACAGCCTGGACCACGTGACATGGCCTGCAGGCCTTCAAAGTTTAACTTTCCAGAGCATAGACCTTTGGAGATTTGCAGAGTCCGGTGTCGTGTTGCCTAGGACGCTTCGCACCTTGGTGACAGGAGAGATGCGGCTGAGCTGTTGAGGAAAAGAATGCCCAGGCCATAGTGTGGTCACTTTGTTCACACAGATAGGATAGGAGAAGGCAGCTTTTTCGGGATGTTTGAAGCGATGGATAATATGGCTCATGACAACCCTGGATGATCACCGTTGATCGGATGACCACTGTTGATTCGAAATTCCGCCGATGCATGCCCATTGATGACCAGTAAACAGTAAAAGGTTGTTTTAAGGAAGTAAAAACCAGGTTTTTAAGGATTGATATAGGGGATGATGTAACAACCTGCAAATATAGATCGGCCGATAATGACAAATATACCCCAACCAAGTCTTTCAGGATCCCGTTGTTTGATCTATAGCATTTCATGGGATACCTACCATCCCTGAAACCAACCCACCCCGTTGAGAATATGTCTTTCAAAAGGAAGTTGGCCTTCCAACCATCGTTTTTCAGGAGCTATGTTAGTTTGGATGCAGCGGTTTTTTTTTGTGGTTCACGGGTCCAAGAGATGAATGCGGTGAAATTTCCTTGGAAAAAAACGTGGGTCGAAGACCTCGTCATATCTCCGGGGTCACACCGAGGAAGGGTGGATGGATTTTTGTGAAAGGGCAGCGTTTTTCTCAAAAGTCGTAGGTCGGACAGGTCGTGAGGTCCAGAAGTTCCCCTTCTTTCAGGCTCAAGGCCTATTAAAACACCTGACTTTTTTTGGGAGGCGTACCGCCTACCCCTATTTGGAAGCCGGAGCGTCTTCCAGTCCCATCCAGTTTCAGGGGCTATACTCATTTGCAAGGGTTTAGGTCCAGGTGGATTCTACATATAGCATATTTTCTTTGAGTTTTCCATTCACAAATTTGAAAGGAAAGATTTCCAAATACCCTCCTCAGAACGATCACATATCCCCTACAAAGACACCTTGGAGTGATGTTTTTTTTCGACTGGGATATGGCATATGATTTGCTGGAAAAGTATTTCAGGGTCCACCATAAGAACCTTGGTACATGGGAAAATCGGGCCCCTAAAGATTGACAGGAATACAGGGTGAGCCCCTACTAGTTATAAATGGTCAACTGGGGTATGTCACCCCTATAAGTGGAGTTATTGGCCCCTACTTAAACCGTGGAACTAACCCCCCACCCAGTAACAGTCACCACCAGGATGACATGAACCATTTTTAGGATCGGGAATCCCAACCTAAGCCTTCAGTGACTGTTACTGGTTGGGGGGTTAGACCAAACTTATATCTGCATGGTTTTTAGGCCCACCTGGTATTTTCCCACCTTTGGACGTCGACATGAACGCCCTTAACCATGCCTGAGGATGGTTGAATTGAAGACTGACTCCGAGGCTTTGTCGGGAAGTTGGTTTAAAAAAAAGAGCGACCATAGAAATACGGCTTGAAATATTGCTGGAATGTATATTTCATATAATTTTTGGGATGGGTTACATCAGTGATTTTGATGATACATTCACATAGATACATCATTTAAACCATGAAATTTCAGTGGCGTCGTCACACCATGAATCCTGCACAAAAAGGTGTTTTCAGGTGAAATTCCTCGACCCCTCAAGGGCCTTTCAGGGAGTTCAGAGTTCGATCCATGAAAAATCACGACTACTTGGGGCCGTCCCGGGACGGAAGTGGATGGATCAAAGGTTAGGACCGGTGGGTTAAGATACCCATTAAGTCAGTATAGGCTAAAAAAAATCAATTTATAAACCATGTACTAACTTCCCGGGACGTCCAAGTACTCAGCCAATGGCTAACCTCTAAACTTTGGCTTTTTGGACCCTGATCAAAAACATGAAAGATGAAAGTTTTTGTCGTGGAAGAAGAAAGGCTGGATATTTGAAGATGACCACTTTGAATTGCCCTCCTGAGAACGCCGCCACTTTTGAGTCGATTATTTTCTCAAAGGTGGGATATGAACTCGTTTCCTGGAGGGTAATGTCTTTCCAACAATTAAAACACTTACTGCCCTAAGAATCACTGGACCCTGCTAGGTTTGGATGTGTATAGCAGGGGTCTGGGATCTCCAAACCACCAGTTTTGAGATCCCATGATTCTTAGGGTGTAGATAGGTGGCTTTGATTCATGTGACATTCGCTTTATTTTTGCCTACGATATCTACGATCTCCTCTCAGCTCACCAGGATATGGTGAGTTACAAAGAGTTCATCACCTGGGCTTTGGAACGCTGAAGAGGTCGCCAAGGTGGCCTGATTCCTTTGTTTTTTCGTGGGGATCATGAAAGGTGGGTCTCTATTACTTACAAATGGAGTTACATTGTAACTGGCTGTAACAAATGGGTAACTGTCGTTAGACCTTGCCATGATGAATCCCTGAATAAAGTCGTGGGTGATTTTCTTGGGCTTTTTGTTGGTGGCATTGCAAATGCCCTTAAATTCACATGACAAGGGAGGGGAGTGGGTTGATTTCGTATTTTTTGTTTGCGTTTTTTTTTCGGTGACTTTGTTGATGCTTTGGTTGAAGGGTGAGAAACCGGGCTAAGGAACCGCGACTTTTTTCAGATGACCGTGACACAAATCATCCAAACACGAGTTGGAGGGTTCCTTCAGAAAGGTTGTGAGAAGCTGTTGCGAAGGACAGTAAATAATCTAAAATCTATAAGTTCTGTATAAAGAAATTCTACTCTCCCATGGGGATGGGGATGATGAATTCTTGCCTTTATCTTGTGGAAAAACGGTAATTCGTTAATGCATACCACCTGATGGCTTGCCTCCCGATATATCATGCCAGGTTCCTGCAGTGGTCTCTGAAAACGCAGGTTGTGATCGGTTTGGTTTCACCGGTATCCCAAGGGATACAAATGAGCAATTGGAAAAAAAAAACGCATCCCCAAACCCCATGGCACTCAATGTAGCAGCTATGCTTACCTTCATTTGTAGTTGATTTTTATGGTAAGTGTGTAGGTACCTACTTGGATGTCCCAGGAAGTCAGTAATTGGTTACTAAATTTTAGATGTCCCAAGTTTTTTTTTCCATTGCTCAGATGGTGCAAAAACGCGCCCAGCTCGTTCCAAAAAGCAGCAGCTGCAGCGCTGGGCCAATGGTTAGGACTCGGAGGAAGGTTGATTTAACAAAGATTTTTTTAAACCAAACTTCTCTACATTCTGCATCAAGCCTTGAATACCAAAAAGAACCTTATTCTAGTACCTGGAAAGCCAAGTGCCCTGCCCAAAAAAATAGGACACTTGGCGTTCCAGGTAGTGTTTTATAACCACCAATTCCGTGGGGAAGCGTTTTTTTTGAATGGTCGACTGAGTCCTTACAGGATCACGTCTCTGCCACGGCTGACCTGGATTCGTTAAGGAGGATCCCTTGTAGACTTCCTAAAACTAACAGCTTTCCCAGGAAAATAGCTTGTTTCAATCCTTCCATCATCCTCCATTGGAGGGTCTTAGGGATTCTTAGGGATCCAGCGGTAATCTAGGTGGTAGTTTGAAACATTTCTTTGTTCATCTCTACTTTTTGGCCCATTTTGACCCAATTTTGAATTTTGATTAATCATTTTTACTTTCCAGCGGCTTCCCAAGAACTAAAGGTGGATTTAGTCCCATAAATAAACCAAAGCATCCATGTGACTGGCATTTTTACCTACATCTAGTTGATTTTTTGTGGTAAATTAGTAGGTAAATATACCATACATTACATGGATGCTATGGAAAAAATATGAAAAATAGATGTGACATGATATGTTCATCATTTATTTATATATATATATATATATTGTAAAATGTTATATGGGTTTCGCGGGATCCTAAACAAAACAACGTTCCTTGTGGAGAAATCGGGTTCCGGGTCGTCGGGTCGTCAACTCATCTTCACCCTCCTTAAGGCGTTGGGCTCCTGGAGCTGAACGTGGGTGGGAAGCTCAGCCTGGATGTCCTGGAAAGGAAGGAAGTGGATGGATCAATGGGTTAGTTATTTCACCTACGAAAAAACATGGTTAGTTTTTGGGGTGAAATAACCCATTTACTAACCATTTACTAAATTCCTGAGACAGCCAAGTATATACTTCAGATGTTGTGGAATTTTCATGGTGATTTTTTTGTTCCCTAAATGGATCCAGGCATGTCATAGGAAAGGGTTTTCCATTAGTTTTTTTATACCACTTATCTTTACCACTTATATATTGCCAATTGGGTGATTATATATCACCTACCACCTATTAGGGGAACCATCAACAACCGTGGATTACATATCCTATTCAAGCGCTTCTGAAAGCGGTGAGGCTTTTTACTTCACGCGCCGTCAAGGCACAGCATGGTGGAATGGAGGGTCTTTTCTCCGAAGGAATGATCGATCAATGGTGGATTTTATTTTTTTCAATTTTCAAAGAAAGGTGGGTCATGGATGGTGACATTAGTTACATTAGAGTTTTTTTTGTTTTGGTAAAAGGTATTGTACATTATATCATGATTTAGTTGATTTTAGTGATTTTAGTTGCTTTGGATATGATCCTGGGAGACCCACGCAGTTTCAACACACACGTGAAAACAGGGGACAACCAGGTACCATGTACAAATCTCAAACTACATAATGAAATTCTCCCAGAAGAGTGCGGAAGAAAATCCCTTTCCTATGACATGCCTGGATCCTTAGGGAAAAAACGCATAAAATTCCACAGTTCTGTAGTACTTGGATGTCCCAGGAAGTTAGGATCAATGGGTTATAACCCCAATATACCCCATTTATAAGTAGGTGAAATAACCCATTGATCCGATCACCATTGATCCATCCATTTCCGTCTACTTGGACATCCGTCCGTATCCCCAGGCCGGTGAGGTTCTCATGGTCGCTCAGCCCATCGCTTATGCAGCTCGCAATGGACCACAGCTTGTGGCTGAGTTGCGGCGGAAGTGTGCCATGGCCACGGCAAGAAATGCTGCGAGGGGTTGGATGTTCGTGGCGACCAAAAAGGTGAAGAAGGTTTGGATTGAAGGATGTTTCCCCTACCAAATCTGACTCTTTAAAGTGACCTGTTTTTTTTTTGGATGGTGAAAAGTGATGTCACAAGTGACCTGAAATCAAAGGTAGATTATATAAAAGAAAGAAGGTCATGACTTGAATCACTTGGTCCATGTTTTTTCTTGATGCGTTTGTGAAGCGAATCTGTTGCACAGGATTTCTTCCATTGACAGTATGATATGGTTGGTTTACTTCCAACTGAAGGTTTAAAGCTCCATGTTGTGAAGTGTGAAGGTCTTGAACATTCAATCTATAGATGAAACCAGCGGTGCAGGTAACCTGAGCCTTGTTCAACCGACAACTAGCTACTAGCTAGGATATTTGGAACCCATCACATCATAGAATCTTATTGCCAAAGAAAAAGTCCAACATACACCTGGAACAGGAACATGCCCCGGACCCGAATCACTATTGTTTTACATGAAGGGAACCCATTTGTTGGGATGAACAAATCGATGGATTTCCTGGAAAAAACAATTTGAGATTTCTGGGCCAACAAAAACAGTCATCGTTCCCCTATCTGGAGTGCATGGATATATCCCGAACTACATCAACTCAGAACTAGGGTGATTTGTAGGGTCTTCTGAACAAAAGTTCCCATATGGAAAGCCAACCCACAGTTTTCCTACAAATTCCCACCTTTACTGCTAGCCTTTCAACTAGGGCTTACTTCCCACATTTACAAGTGTCGGGATTTACCAGCCCCCCAAAAAATTGAAGTTGGATTTTGGTAGAGTCGGCTCTCCCAGACCTGTTGACCATGTTAAAAGGTCGAGTCTCTCAGCGTGCGCGTCGGCGCTTGGAATGCTTGGCAGATGGTGGGGCGCGAGGTTGGGCAAATGCACACTGCAGGGGGCATCTGGAATTTTTGCTGGAAAACTGATGGGGATATTCACCACAATTATGCTGCTAAGTTCAGTTTTTTTTTCGCGGTTTTGTTTGGGGGTGATGGTAGGATTAGCATCCAGCCATTTCAGCAGCAAAAGCAATATCCCTGTTTGTTTAGGTGCTATAGGACCCAGTTATAGTTTTATGATACATAATGATCTAAAAATATAGGGGAATAATAAGCTAGGAACAAAAAACATCCCCATGAACCAACCAGACATTTATATATATATATATATATTTTTATATTTATATAGAGGGACAAATAAGCGATTCATTCAACACAATCTCATGAACTGATGTTTTGGGGGTTTCATGAGCTGATTTTTGTTTCCATATCTTTGGGTAAAAAACTATTTCAGAAATCCCCATGAACCAACCCTACAATATGTTAGTTTATTTATCTAGGGATGATAAGCCTTCAATTCAGGGATGAAACGATGATAAGTTGTTTATTTATCCAGGGATGATAAGCTGTGTATTCAGGGATGAAACGATGATAAGTTACTAAATCATTTTTTATTTAGGGATGATAAGTCATTTATTTGGGGTTGATCAAAAACCAGCTATATAACAAAATGTCACTGGCTTCTTCTTTTGCACAAGAAAAATCCATCGCTGATGAACCCCGCCAGGATCCACCATGTCGCCAGAAGAGGTCACGAAGGACGTGTTTTTTTGTTCAAAGCAAGGCACTCAATGAATGGTCTACCTAGCCTCCCTGAAACTGACATACAACCTGAAAAAATGGATGGTTGGAAGATGATTTTGCTATTGGGAAGGCCTATTTTCAATTAAGATGTTAGTTTCAGGGAGGTTGGTCTCCAGCATATCCCTATTTAAAAGCACTTTTGGAGATGATGATTTTTCTTTTCCCAGGTGGGATATGTTAGTTCACCGGAGGGTATGTATTCAAAACGTCGTCTTTCGGGTTTGAAATCCCAATTTTGCATACCTACCGTAATTTTCTGGTACCTTAGATAGTTTTGGGTGGGGCAAAATGTAGGTAAAAACACCATACGTTGAGCGTTTGGGAAAGGAATCTAAGCGAAGATGGTTTAACACATTTTTGTTGGGGGGGTGGTTTTGCCACCACAAATGAAATTCGACGAATGGATGTATAATACCAACAAAAAATACCAGAAGATTTGAAAGAGCTCCAAACCCTGCAAGTGAAGTCATTGATGAAATACACTCCGGTAAACTAACATAGCAATAGAAAATGGACCCTTTGAAGATGTATTTCCTAATAAAACATGGTGATTTTTCATGTTAAATTTTCAAGGTGTAAGTCGCAGTCCCTTGACAAGCCCTGAGGTGTACGCTGACATAAGTGTGTAAATGCTGAACCTGGCATAGGCACAAGCAAGAGTTATAAAACCAATGGGTTTGATATGGTTTATAATAACAAGAGTAGTGTTTCACGATGTTTCTTTTTCTGTTTTGCTTGATGCCATGACTTGAATAGCCCCTGAAATATGATGGTTGGAAGAGTACATTCCTTTTGAGGCCCGTTCCCTTTAAAGGGGCGAGCTGTTAAACTTCAGGGGGGGTATCATATTTTCTTGTAACAGAATTGGCGCATACCCTGGCGAACATACTTTCCCCCTAGTCCCACATAAATCTGCTAGGTAGATGACTGCTCAAGTGAAGCCTTCCAGGAGCTCTTCTTGAGACCTGACGACAAACCACCTGAAGACTTGACCCTTGAGGCGAAAAACGACCGACGTTTTGATGATTTTTGAAGCCTGGAAGTCTAAGGAAAGGCCATTTTCAAATGGGGGTTTTCACCAAAGACTACACTCTGGTAAACTAGTATAATTAGTAATGGAAGAGGGACCCTTTGAGGATGTATTTCCTATTTTAAAATGGTGATTTTCCATTGCCATGTTTGTTTACCGAAGGGCACATTTTTATTTACAATGTGACTTGAAACAATTGTAATTAGTTTCAAGTAGTTGTAATTGCCAGCTGCTAGTATGTATATTTGGGTTTATAACTGATCTGAATCACATCGTAGGGAGTTTGAATCATGCAAAAGTGTGGACTATTATTTTACTACTCGGCTTCCAGGGCAAAGATTCTTCATGTTATAAACGGTCTTGTGTTCATGGTGATCTAACCCCCCCCCAATGCCACCCCCCCAAAATAATGCCAACCAAAAAAAAGCCTTATTAAGGGATCATAGAATCATATAGGTTAATAATCCCTTAAAGCAAGGCAGGCTATTTCTCGCAATGGAGCGCATGTTTTGAGGTGGGCCCCTTAGTTTGGCATGATGTTTGGAGGAGATTTGACATACCCTCCCGAAGTTTAACAGTTCGCCCCGGAAAAGTTACCAAAACCCAACAGGAAAGGCTTGTCTTCCAGTCCCACCATTTTTCAGCGGCGAGCTGTTAAACTTCGGAGTGTAAGACAGTTGGATCCGAAAGCCCAGGCATCACCCGAAGGAGATTTGAAACTTCAAGAGATTTTGAATCACAACGTGGGGAAGCTCAAACGCCTTAACAGCTTGGCTTGGAAGGCAACAAAAATCGCACACCAAATGTCTTGTAGCCTGATAGCATTTAACAGATTCAAACGACTTTGGTTCATCATGATGGTTCAAACCATACTAACAACTAATCATTAAAGTTGATGACTTTTATCATATACATCATTTTTAGGGGGGGGCTGAAAAAAATGTCTTCCAAAGGAAACCTCCTCAGGTTTGGTGTTTGGATGGTCCGCTTGTTGGGGTCCAAATACCAAAAAAAACAGGTGTTTGGAAGACTATAGGGTTTTGTTTGAAAAAAATCTGTTTAAAAGCAACACATCATCACAAACCTGCAAACACCCTCGAAGTTGAAGGGATTGCGTGAAAACCTCTGAAAAGTGACCATCTAGTCCCACAAAGGAGAGTAAGTAAGTTGTCTTCCAAGCACCTTCATTGTAGGATATTTTGGCTAAACCCCCTGTTAAAAGCTTCAAAGGTGTACTACAAGCGCACGCACCAACTTTGAATCCTTTTCCCCTAGCATGCGGGTGTGGTTTTGTTTCCCCTCGCTCTTATGACCTTTGTTTTACATGGGACGCCGCAGTTAAGGGATTGTTTAGGGCAGTTTAGGGCCTGGTTATGGGATCACGTTGGTTGATAATCCGTAAATGACGCCTTATTTGTTGCGGGGGTGGCATTCGGGGTTGCCCTTCGATTCCCATGATTTTCGATGTAAAGAAGTTGTTTGGCCCAACTAATCCGATGGGGTGATATTTTTGTCCACTAGTTTGGAATGGCTTCTTAGATCCACTCCCAAAATTCCTCTTCACTGCACTGCATGGCGGCAGGTTATGTTTGTGTAATTGAATTTTATTTTGTACATACACAGATAATCTATATACAAATCTTATGTGATATACCTTCTAGTCATATATATATATATATTGAAATAGATATACACCATATATACATCGTTAAAGCCATGACCACAACTAGATTGGACTGATTTCTAGTTTTTTGTTGTTCGCACTTGACTCTTGTTAGCTTGGAAATTTGTAAGATGATGTTTGTTTTTTTCCACTTTAATCAAGCAACCATCCACGGATCGCAACTTGTTGGAGGCTCGGTCATACGTCCATTTTAGGTACCTGAAATTCTTCGTGAAAGCACATCTTGGTAAATATCACATCGAGTTTTTTTCTTTCATTGAGCCTGAGGTCTTTGTGGTGGATCATTCTGGTGCTGGCCTCATTACAGTTGGCCAGAGTTGAGCCTTTCTTAGTGGGAGTTAAAAAAAAACACTTTTGGCAGAAGTAGCATCTTTAGTTTTAGTATACGTTTGATATTCGGTGAAGTGAGATTTATTAGAGTGCACTGCAAGTTTTATCTATAGAACCCTGTAGTGGTTTCAAACATTCTCCCGCAGCATTGGAGAAAACATGATGTGATTCAAGTGCCTCTTGGTTCTGCAGGGAGAAGTCTCACTTCGGACGAGCATTTTTGTATCGAGTGGTTATTTTTGGGTGGCCAGGATGTTTGATGTTAGTGACTACAAAATAGCTAAACTCCTGAAAATAGGGTTGAACCCCAAAATGAAAGTAGTCGCCTAACCATCCTTCTTTGGTCTCCATTCCTTACATATATTATACATTTCTTTGTCATGGCATGGCAAATTGAGGTGTATGAAAGGCACACCCCCCAACAAAAATGAAAACACACATGCCATGGCAATAGGTGTATTTTTTTTTTTGGGGGGGTGGGGGGGCGGCCTTAAAAGGTGAAGCTGCTCTTTATGGTTTACCTTCCATGCTGAATCACAGCACGGGAAGCCCGGTTGACATCCAGGTTGGTTCGCCCAACTAGTTGAGTTGAGGCCATGGAGAATAGTCCTCCCGTTGTGTTTGTCACTAAGGGAGATGTTTGTATATGATGACATATAAAGCCAGGGCGGTTTTTGCAGGATTTCACGGCAACAAAAGAAAAAGCACGTAGTTTCAACTAAACCTAAGAAAAAAAACATATTGTGTATGTATACATCATTCGTACGGTGCAGGATTTCTAAAGTATCAACGTGGTACTGTATTTTTGCCGTTGTATGACATTTTTGGCGCACAGAAATTGGATATTATCGAGGTGAGAGTTGACTGCCTAGCGTGCCCGATTCTTCACCTACAAGATTGGCCCAAAAACCAATTATAAAGGTTACACCTCCATTTAAAAGGTTTGTAATAGCCCCAGTTATCCATTTATACACGGCCATTCATGGTTCTTCCTTACAACTTATAACCAACAATTTTCCTGGTACTTGGAGGATCATCCCAGTTTAGTAAGTGGCTGTTTCATAGCTTGTAAATGGGGGTGATCCTAATCACTTTCTAACTGGGATGATCCTCTAAGTAGGGCCCACCTTGTTGACTTGATAGAAACTAAAATTTGCAGCAGATTTTGCCTTTCGTTGGGTGGTGCGTACTCATCTTGGGGCCCCAGAAAACATGTTGGATACGTAAATGCATCTCCAACATTACATCCACGTATCCACGTGGGATTAAGTAGGGTTTATTGATCTCATTTACTGTACTTGTTCGTGCCTTTTACTGCCAGGACCGACCCAAATTTCACAACTAGTTGGATCACTTACTTACCACGGTATCGTCATCCATGTATCCAAAATTTACAACTACACCCCCTAGCTGTTTAAACGGCAAAAGCTCTGAAAAATGGATGGGACTGGAAGATGATCCCTTTTGGTTTCGGTCACTTTTCAAGAGAACTTGCTGTTAACTAGGTGTGGTGTTTTCATCTTTTTGATTTTCACCCCCATCCCCTGGGAAATGATCCAAATTTTTCCAAATGGGATTGGAACCGCCAACTAGCTCCCTTTTGCTAAACTTTGATTTGTCACTGTAAATCTTGTGAGGACCAACCCAAGTCCCGAGTTGTTTTTCCTTGCAGCTGCATGTCATAATCTTGACTATCTTGACTGGTCCAGTTGAACCCACCATTGTAGTTATGGCATCCTATGCCTTAACTGGCATGTTCCCACGTCTTGATGTTAAACTCGTAGAAGGTAACCACCTAGTTAAACATATTCTGAAAACATGGAATGAATCCTAGTTAAACTTCACGCTTAGGTTATGCCTTCCTCACCTCCAACGACACAACTCCTCCCAGGTTGTGACGTTACAGCGCTGAAGCTCGTCTTGGTCTTCTTCGAAAAGGCGACGGCGTTTTGATTTGAAAAATGCGACGAAAAGGGCTAAGTGAGAAGAAATCAGTAACCAGATGCTCAAATGTACGGTATATAAGCCTACATTTGGCCTAAATTTATGGTTAATTTAGATGTATGGGTAAATATTCCATAACATTGAGCATTTGGGCAGGTGGGTTGATTTTAGGGTGGTTACCATGGGTTACCCCAGATGCTGTGAGAATATCCAACTGTGCTGATTTGTATCATAGATGTTAGATGTTGGTGAATATTCCATACAAGAAGCATGTGGATACTGGCATGTCCGGCTGGAACTTAGTAAGGATTGACAGGTTCATGTGGGTGATTTCCAATGACTCGAAGAGTGGGTTGGGTGCATCTATAGTCCGTTAAGTAGGTGAAATAGCCCAGCTTAGTATTTACAAAGTTCAGCTGGACACTAAGCACTACTACCCACAGTATCGCTGGGATTGTATGGGAGTATGATTGGTCATTAATGTCATTATTACAATACTTATAACCGTTAATCAATCATTATAATTGGATGGGGGTTCGATAAATGGGTGTCAAAAACATGTAGAACTTCCAAGATGTGCCTTGTTGAAAACAGGAAAACATCACATGTCAACATATAATACATGCACATCAACAAGAAATCATGGGTGTGAAGTCCTGCCTCAAACCTTAAGTATTCCACCCCTTTCCACTCACCACGACATGGAGAGGCCATGATTTTCATTGCTACCAGAGACTTAGATGAAGGTGAAGAGCTGTGTCTCATGGCCGCAACAAAATAAGTTGGGATGTCATGATGACATTTCCCATACCATCCATGTATGGTATATTTACCTACATTAGGTTGATGTTTAAATATGTTTAATCTAGGTAAATATACCATACATGGATGGTATGGGTTTTGAAAACAAAATCCACCCCTTAATCCAAGACACTGTGAAAGTTTTGATTTAAAGCGTGTGGGGATGGATGGTTGATGGTTTATTGCTTGTTTGTAATAGGCCGTGATGAGAAACATGACATCGGAATCACTTGGCATGGGAGTGACATGTAGGGGGCACATACCGACACATTGCTTTTGTCTAAGGGTTACAGCATATATTTTGTGACGCGCGTACTGTTGTCACTGTAGAATCATCATTTGGGAAACGTATTTTTACAAAAATCTTCTCCAATCATTTGAATAAAGCAGCCGTCCAAATCGATTCCAAGTAGGTTTTTGTGTTTTTCTTTTCATTTTGGGTGAGATTTGTTGTTGTCAGCTTCGGGGTAACCTTCCCCAACCAACCACCATGCCGATGTCACTCGCAAAACCCATCAATAAGCCACGTTGCCCCAACAAACGTTCAAGGACAAAAATGCGATCTCCAAGTTGTTCATGTCGCAACTGCATCTTCTCTTCCAATACCCATAGGATCCATGTATGGTAGTATGTTTACCTATACATTTACCATAAAAATCAACCAAATGTAGGCAAATATACCATTCCCATGGATGGTATGGGATAGGGTCAGCTGTTCCGGCTGCCCAATCCTTTTTCAGGTCATCGCTACTTCGATGTGGAAGGCACTGTAGCCCAACGTCGTGGTCGGGGGACCAGAGCCGGGTGGGTAGATTTGGGCCGAGCCTGTTGTTTAGGTTGAGGGAAATTTTCCAAACGAATCTCTAAAGAAGTTGCCACTTTGTGCAGCAAGAAGCGCACAACTACTTAATACCATTTTGATCATTTTCATGTCCCCTAGGTCAGACAAGATATGAAGGGTTTATTATGAGCCCCCTTTAATGGAGGTAGTTATAGGACGGGCGTATAATGCGGCGTGTAGTTGTTAGTAGGGCCAGCATATCTTAATGAAATATCGAAGATTACGGGCACCAGAGCAATTCAAAGTTTGTTTGTCGAAAACCCATTGTTTTTGTGTATTGGGTGTCTTGGGGGTTCTGCTACTTTTGGGCGTCATCAGGATGTTTTTTAATCTAAGTGGACCCGCCCAAACGCCCAAACAGAAAAAACGTGATTTCCTACAATAAGATACCCCATGGTCAAAGTACATGGCACAGTCCCCCAAAAGGTACGTTAGTACATGGCTCATATAAACCAATTACATGGTAACTGTGCCATCTACTTTTACCCTGGTGTAATATCAGAATGTGTCGAATCACTTTTGAATCTGTCATTCATGAAAAAAACGTTTGCAAATGAGTACTACGAAACGCTATCATCACAAGATCCTATCAACTCAGAGCTATATAGTCTGGAGCACGATCGGGAGGGTGAAATCCTAAGGTCCTAAACCCAACCTCAACCGTTGACTCCTTCGACAAAAGAATCCCGTCGAAATAGCCGCCAAGATGAATCGAAGAAGTGGGATTTCATCTGCGATTGCTGTCGATGTCACTTTGAGGCGCCCACCGAGATTCGGAAAGATTGTGTTTTCAGGTAGACAAGACACTCTCCGGAGGTGTTTTATTTTTGTGGTTGGTAGGTTACTGAACATATCCCCTAAGCAAGACACTTTTGATGATGTTTTTTTGTTTTTTTCCAAGGTGGGGCCGGTACGTCAAGTACACCCTGGAAAATTAGCATTTTGAACCCCAAAGTGATGGAGGTTTGGTTCAGATGATATCTCTTTTCACTTGGGTGATTTTTTAGGTGAACCATGTTAATATTCCAGGGTGTGAATGCCACCCATTTTTCGGGGTGAGACAACTCGCACCACTCTGTTTTCAAATTTATCCAGGTTACTTAAAGATCGGACTTGTCTCAAGTGAGTAGTAGTTCCAACCATCTATCCAGCATGTCTTTTCAAAAAAAGAAGGGTGAAGAATCTGAGAGCCGTGACAATCAATCCAGTGAAGACCGAACATTATATGACTTCATACGAGGGTTGACCCCTACGATCGTTTGAATGGAGTTTTGGGGCCCCTTTAAATGGCCGAAAATAAATCGGTTTCACTGGGGTGAAATTTCACCCCGAAATAAGGGAAGTTATTTTTCCCTACCGTTATTCACCACTTACTAAATTGGATGATAAATAGAGTTAGTATTCCTATAAATGTCCTTATACATGGATAACTTGTTTTTTTTTGACCCCGAAAGAAGTGGAGTTATTGTTCCCTACTTATAATACAACTGGTAGCAGGGGCCCACTTGGATGTGGAAGTTAGGAACAATGGGTTATTTTACCTACTTTTAAATACTGTAATAGGGTATATTGGGGCTACAAGCTATAACCCCAATATACCCTATTATTTTTTAAGTAGGTTATAACCCACTGATCCTGACCTTTGATCCTAACTTCCAACGGGACATCCAAGCATCTTGATGCTGGGGGGAGTCACCTCACCACTTTTCCCAACCAGGCTACGAAGTTACCACAGTCGTAGGGGGGCACAGAAGAAACCAACGCGTCAACCGGCTGACCGTTGGTTGCTAAGGGTTGGAGAAGGATTTTAACGCGGATTGGTGTTGGGTTTTTGTCAGACTTTTGTTTTCCAAAACACAGAGACTTTGAAGGTTTTGAGATTGATGGTGGTCTCAAATATTTTGCATTTTGAAACTTTGGGAAACGGTCCAATTTGATGTGCGAATAATTAGTTGTTTTCAAATTTGGGTTAAACAAAAGAAAAAACAACAACACCGCAAAAGTCTCTGATAGAATTTAGCAGTAAAAATGATGGTATAGTTGCTACCCTTGGACCGCAAGTGCCCGTGAAACCATGGAGTTTTTAAGCCCTCAAAATATGGTTTATAACTAACCTCTAAAAATGAGGGCAACGTGGGTTCCCATGGTACCCTATATTGTAGGTAGTGCTAGGTGGTGATTTCAAACATTTTTTGTGTTCACCCTTATTTGGGGAAGATTCCCATTTTGACTATTTTTGAGATGGGTTGAAACCACCAACTAGTAGTGTGTGTATGTGTTTCGCTCAATTTTTTTCAAAGAAATCCTATATAAAAAACCCCCGAGGTCCGTGGCACACGCCGTTGACAAGGCCGTGACTTTGTTCCTTGGCTAAGTTTCACCTGGGGGGTCCTGGGAAAAAGTGGTACATCGTTGATGGTTGGAAGACATCCGGTAAGACTCACCAGCTTGAGGTTGGCAGTATATTTGCCAATTATTTTTTTGGGTTTGGACTACATCCCAAGTGGTTGGCCTTGGGATTTCTGAATCATCAAGAATACCCTTCAGGGAACTAACACATATCCCACTTTGGGCAAAAAAGGAAAGTCATCATGTTCAAAAGAGCCCTTGGTTAGGGGAGATGTTAGTTATCAGGACATTAGGTTTTATAGCTATAGATCAAGGAAACGGACATTTAACAAGATTCTCTCACAAAATAAGTTCTCTGATTTTTGGTGCATTTAAAGATTAGGGACGGTTAGATGGGTTAAACATACAAAAAGCTGGTGTTTTTGTGTTTTCCCATGTGTACCACCCCAAAAAAGGGGATGCACCAGTTGATCTTGGTACACAGCCGTTTAACCCACCTGCCAAAAAAAATGATGAAAGCTAGGCTGACTGGTCAAGAAACACCGACCAGTTAGATGGCTTCATCCAATCCTTGGATGACCCTTTGGAAGGAAGTTAGGATCAATGGTTAGGATCCTTTTCCAAAGACAGTGGAAGCCAAAATCAACAACATTGCATGAGAATTTGTTAAAAGGTGGGCCCCCTGCCAGTTGAGCAGGGTTATAACTCCACTTGGAGGGGTGGTAATCCTAGTTACTGTACCCATTTATAAGGCCATTCAAAGGGGTTATAACTACATGTATACAACTAGTAGGGGTGCACCTTTTGAAGGTTACACCGAAAGAAGCAGCAAAATCCATGAACAAGTTTGGAGGAACAACAAATGTGCATTCTTGAGAGACACAGGTGTTTCTTGTGGGTTGGCAAGACCTGTACATCATTTATTTGCATAAGAATACTTGAATGATGAGTTGGACTACTCCGCAAGTGTTTTTTGATGTTTATGGTGAACCATGCTTGGGTGATATGTTTCAACGCTAGAACGTTGACTGATGTTTTATTCAGTTTTAGATAGAAAAGAGAACTTTTGGGGAGATTGGAGTTTTATATACCTCCGTTGACTCCACCATGACCGCGTCATAACGCATCGTGCAGGTTTCAGGAAGAGTTGCGTTATGACATGTGCGGATGCTTATCCTTTCAGCCAGACTGACCCTTTTTTGGGTGACCTTCCAAGAAGCTACGGTGCTATTTGGAAGCTTTTTAAGGAACCTTTCTCCTTGGAAGCTAAGATGAGAATGGACAATTTGGACTATTTGAAGATGTGGATGTTTCCTAGGGGGTTTTCCCCCCAAATCATCCTTTTTAATAGGGTTTTCCATTATAAACCATCCATTTTGGGGTACCCCTGTTTTTGGAAACACCCAGGTGTTTCATATTGAACATAGCGATGTTTCGGCTTCCATCTAAGATTCCTAGAGTCAGGGGCCCCTGGTAAGTTTTTATGCCATTTGATAGTTTGACTGAGACATGGAAAATC
Source organism: Breviolum minutum Mf 1.05b.01 (assembly GCA_000507305.1). Taxonomy (NCBI): domain Eukaryota; class Dinophyceae; order Suessiales; family Symbiodiniaceae; genus Breviolum; species Breviolum minutum. The sequence continues at coordinate 89,912 of DF240490.1, read as the reverse complement.
CACCGTGCATATTTAGAGTATATATTGGAAACGAACAGTTCCTTTTTGGTGTTCTACATGGAGTAGATGCATGCAGAAAAACATATCAATTTGCTGTTTCCTTTCTAACGAGGAAGTTCGCCAGTTCCTAAATTATGTAAATTCTATCTACTCCATGGTCCAAGAAATTGGTTGTTGCTGTTTCAGATTCCTTTCGGGCAATGCATTCCTTCCTTGGTTTCGGTTTCCGATATTCCTTGGTGGAGTATGCAATCAAACGCCCGAAGAGAACCGGAACATCAGCATGTTTGAATGCCAATTTTCCAATGTTCCAATCATCTTTGAATGACTGTTCCACTTACTCCTTAGGGCTCAACAGCTGCGCTTCATGGTTCAAGGAAAACCTAGGTGATTTTTTTTGTCACCAGAAATGGACGCTTGAGAACCTCTATTTCTCTATAAATTTGGGGTTCTCAAAAAGGGTTGAGACCACCACATAGCTGGAAAGAACATGATTCAGGTTGGAAATCATTTGGCCAATGGGAAGATGTATAAATGGGAAGATGTATAATTAGTAACGTGACACGGCGGATTTCCCACTATAAAAAGCTAGTGGATCATAAGGGACTCTTTCGGTGAAATATGATCACTTTTGGCCCAGTTAGGTAAATTACACCCCAAGAATCATTGGACTCTCCTTTTTGGAGGGGTGAATGACTCTATGTGTTTCGGAGGGTTCTTTTAGATCTCCAAACCACCAGTCCTAAGATCCCATGATTCTTAGGGTAGATCAGTGAGTTTCCCTCTTTGGATTTCAACGATGGAGTTGGTGCCATTAATTTTGTGAGAATAAACCGTTTCACGGGCAGATCCAACCACTGATTTTCAGGGGTGAGACGTTAGTACACAGGGAGGGTAGGCAGAGCTATACTAGCTGGCGGTTTCTTCAATATCTTTTATTTTCATCCCTCCGAATTGGAGAAGATTTCCAGTTTGACGAGCATATTTTTTCAGATGGGTTGGTTCAACCACCAACCAGGACTATACATATTTATAGACAAAATCCCGCGTCAATTCACCTGGTAATTTCCGCCCTTCCATCCATGCACGTCATGCGCCGGTCTCGGGGCCGGCCCATACCGAACTTGGCTGTTCTCGCTCTTGTCGTCTTAATTGTCGCCGTGGTGGCGTTGAATGGAGAGGCGGGTTCTTCGGAAACCGGGGGGTCTTGGGATCATATACTTTACTTCCAGGGAAAACACCGGGAGGGTTGTGTCGCCAGTCAAGCCACATGGAGCGTTACCTTAAGTCTTTTAAGTAAGAAATGCTGATGAATCTTGACTTGACAATCTTGACGAGGTGGTGGTTAGAAGCCGTGTTTTATCGTCGTCCCTATGGAAATGATCCAATTTCACTATACTCTTTTTCAGATGGGTTGATTGAAACCACCAAATTTCAAACTAGATACCCTCCGAGAAACTGACAAATCCACATCGAAAAATCCGCATCTTTCCTGCAGAAATTGCAGACATTGCATCAACATGGTGGATTTTCCATGAGCTATCTTAGTTTACTGGAGTGTAGCTCGCTGAACGAAGGCAAGGAGGACTATACCTGGTGTATTCGCGCATATTCACATGATATATTTCCTGCCAACATGATACCGTTCAGCCACCTGTTAAGAGCATCATTCAACGAAACCTGACAGCATCTGCGACTCACAAAATGGCGTAGTTTTGGTAAGTTCACTCCTAGTTTGGTACTCGTATACCATAGAAACCCTTCATGCACCGCCGGGGGTCAATGACCCAAAATGCTTGTAGATGTTCCACATTTTCTGAGAGGATTCACCCATGATTCACCATGTCCCTGAGAACTTTACATCCCTGAAAGATAACTACTTCGATCGTTTGTTTTCAAAAAAAAACATCTCTTTGAAATCGGAAAAATCATCTGAACCAAACCTCCATGACTTTGGGATTCAAAATGTTACGGGGTCGGTGGTGGTTTCTTCAAACATGTTCTTATTTTCACCCATACCTGCGGAAAAATTCCCATTTTGACTATAGTGACTAGTATTTTTCAGATGGGTTGGTTCAACCACCAACTAAGTAGGTGCATTTTTTCACCGTGAAAATCCCCTCTCCCTCGCCGCTGTTGAAGACCCAGGTTGCGGCCTTGAACTTCGTCCCGCGATTGTCGACCAAGGGAGGTTTCGAGATTTCGCAGTTGGGAGTGGGCACCTGGCAGTGTCTTGGATAGAAATTCAAACCCTGGAGGAGTCGTCCCAAGTCATATATTTAAAAAGGAGGATAGGGAGATTTACCAAAGACCTTGGTTTTTTTCCATCAAGGAATTAGGAAAAATTAATCATCCAACTTTTAGGACAATGATTTTAATAGTCACCTTGACTTCCAGGAAGAACGAATACCGGGAAGACTTTGGTGAGCAACACCAGGAGTGGTACCTTCATTGTTTTCTTGCTAAGACATCCACAAAAACCTGATTCATCTTCAGTTGCCGTGCTGAAAAAACTGGAAGTTGTTTATTTTTTTGGCTATGCTTCTTTCTAAAGATATTATTGCACTTCAATTATCAATTCCATGTCTTTCTAACCAACGAACTAGGCTTCAAGTAGGGTGACATAAAGTGGTTGTGAGGTTATCAAAAACCCAAGTGAAACCTATTTTTAGGCTGATTCATTTAAAGGTTGTACCTTGTTTTTTTTCTAATGTTTAACTTATTGTTTTATGTTTCACGAAACTTTTGAAAGGCTTTTTTCTTCCATTAAGGGCAATTTGATCCAAGTTATGATCCAAATTAATTTGCTCAAAAAAAAAAGAATCTGGGGTGTTGGTGAAGATGTTGCAGAAATGGGCTCCCCCAGGTCTTGGAGCCGTGGATGCATATATTCCGAATACTCATAACCTATATATACAACTGGGGAGTGATGAATGTTTGGGTTAACTGGGGATGATTCATATCTCATATACGAACTAAGGGACGGCTCTTATTGTAAGGGAAGGGAAGCTGTGGAACATGTTTGTTTCTCATACCAAGGTGGGGTAACAAGCTGCTGTGGGGCTATGATACCAAAGAGGCGCACGAGTCCAGGTGTAGGGGTGGAATTTTTTTTCATGGCTGTGAGATGCAACAAATCTGAATGAAATCTAAGGGTACCTCCCTCCCCAATCCTTAGGAAATGGCTGGCCCTAATAGCCGACCTTATGAGGGAAATGATGGGTGAGCTTCAGCTTCATAGTCCCTAAAGAAAGGCCGGCTAGTTCTTGGGGGGAAATGAAATCAGTCGGCCCAAAATTAGGGTCCTAAGATCCCGAAAGGATGGGAAACCCATTTTTTTATGTTGTCATTTGTTGCCCTAAGAATCCAGGACTACCCTGAGATATCCTGAGGATAGGATTGGAATCCTTAATACCACTCTAGGAGAGGGTTTGGATTCTTAGGGTTGGGGAGATCCTAGATATTCAGACATCTAAGCATGTAAGATGGGAGGGTGCGCTGTGAGACAGGCAATGAATCGTGTTTTTTTTTAACGCTTCGGGTTCCGGAGGTTTGAGAATCTGTACTGCTTCTGACCACTTTTTTGATTTCAGTGATTTCAGACACAAATCATTTAGGAGTTTTTTTTTAATGTATAAAGTGAAACAACTTTCATTCTATGTGACATAGTTTTATATATATATATATATAAATGTTCATATTTAATTGAGCTAAACGGCTGCCAGATTCAATACTCCATTTACTACCAGTCGTTACTGGCAAATACCACCAAGAAACCCACCCAGTTTCCATCACCTCAAGCCATACCCGCCAAACATACCTGCCGGGAATGGTCCCATTTTCCCATCTATATATATATATATATATGGTCATGGCTGGTCAACCTACCCCCATGTAAGGTACCCCCATGAGAAATAAAGCCTTAATAAGGCCTTATTAAAGAGAACAACTATGGTTAATAACCCGTTATGAAGGCCTTATTTGTCATGGGGGGTACCTTACATGGGGGTAGGTTGACCAGCCATGATATGGGGTTGTTGAACGAAAGCTGCAGGATGCGAAGCTCCAGGAAGTCTTCCATGCTTTCACGAGCAATGGCGCGAATTGGTTCGACACGGGTGATAGCTATGGCACCGGTGAGTTGGAAGGTGGATGGATTGGGGAGGTTGGTGGTTGATTCGGGTGATTCCAACTTGGAGGATCATCCCATTTAGTAAGTGGTTAATAACCATGGTTAGTAAGTCCCCTAAGTAGGGTTATTCTCTTCCAAATGGGCTAAATGGCTTATAAATGGGGGTTACTAACCACTTACTAACTGGGATGATCCTCCAAGAAGGGACTCCCAAGGACAAGGGATCCCCTTATTTTAACAGTTGTTTCTGGTTCCCGTAAAAGACACTATACAAGTGGTATATACTGCCAATTGTGGGATTATATGCTACCTACCACTTTTTTCGGCAACCAGAAACAACTATTGATTATGGTAACCCCAGTGAAATGGGTTGGGATTGGAAGCCCCCACTGAAAAAGACCTGCTGGTACCTATAGTAACTATAAATTATAAAAGTAGGTGGATTTAGTCCTGCAAATAGGGTGAAATAACTCAACTTACTAACAATCGTTACGACCACTTCCGTTTGGCAAATTTAGAGGTTTAGGTACTAGTAAGGATTCCCAAGCCTAAAAATGTGTGATAATCGTGGTGGTTACTATGGCATCCTGGGTGTGTTTGGGGTAGATCCATCTGGGATGGATTTCGGGGTTCACCATTAGGTGTTGGAATTTGAGATGGAGATGTCTTAGATGGGGGAAGTGGAAGTGGAAGGGGCACTTAGGATGTCGTTTTTTGTTGATGGATGGGATCTAGTGGAATGTTGAAAGTCATTCCGAAGAATTTCGTTTGTTGTTTGTTTTTGTGGATTCCCCCTTTTTCGAGTATGAGTAGTATGTACCTGGAACCCAAATGGGGCCCCTTGTTTTGATCAGATTTTTTGGCCTTCTTTTGGAGGGTGGTTTCGTCCAAAAATAGAGGACATTCACAGCTTCCAGGTATGAGTGGTATGCACCCAAATTTTTAATAACCCTTTCTTCCTAAGTGTAAACTGGGTGGTGGTTTCAAACATTTTGTATTTTCATCCCTATGTGGGGAAGATTCCCATTTTGACTAATATTTTTCAGATGGGTTGAAACCACCAGGACGCGCCGAAGAATTGCTGGGCCGCTTCGTCAAAGATGCGAAGCAGGCGCGAGTGACCAGATGAAAAGACTTGAAAATCTCACGGGAACGTAATGGTATAAAAGTACAATAAGTATATATATATATGTGTGTTTATTTATTTTCATATACACCATTACAACAATGCAAACATGTTTTTTCAAGATGGGTCCTTTTGATTTGGTGCATCAAATGTGTTTTAACATTTCGTTCGTGAAAAATCACGTTAACCGTCACTGTATAGCCTGAGTTGCCAAGGGTTTTTCGCACATGGAAACCGAACCTGGGGCAACTTCTCCAGGAGGGAGGCACTGACGACATTATCTTGGCCACAAAGCAACTCGACCCGAAAAAATTCCCCGGAAATCCGGATTCCCATAGGGTCCATGGTCATGCTATATTTCATGAAAAATTTCCCTAGCTAATTTACCATCAAAAGCAATCAAATGTAGGTAAATCATAATATACCATACATTGATTGTATGGGTTTAATATGGTATAGTATTCCATTTAATTCCCGAATAGTAGTAGCATTGTGATGACATAGTCAAATTCAGATGGAAAACACGTGTTGGAGAAGTTGGTGATCCCTCTAAAGATAGTGCCATAGGAGAAGGGGGTGATAGAGCTTGAGGTGATAGGCATCAGTGGCGAATCCATGTTGACATTGAACGTAGCAGACTCCATGCTTGGTCGCGAGTTGTGGAGGATAATTTTGGACAAAGTTCCATCCAAGCCGGGCCTTCAGCTAGTTGTGTCCCATACTTCAAAGCTTGTGCTAAATGAAAGTTTGCACAGCAAGGACTTGGGGGTCAACAGGCACAGGTGTCAGCTACCTACATGTCCGTCAATTTGCATGCTGCCTGGCGTTTTGCCAAGGGGTACAGTGTTGAGGATGCTGAGTTCTCATTGACTGGGATTACAGAAATGACAGGGGTAAATGATGAAACACCTGCCTTGCTACACAATTTGCCCAAGAGACTTCGCGCCTGAACATTTGCACATGGGTTCAATCAGGGTCTTCGTCATGTGAGATTACCAGCGGGCCTTGGAAGTGTGACTCTTGGCTAGTGCTTTAATCAAAAACTGGACAATGTGACATGGCCAGCAGGCCTTCAAAGTTTGACTTTTGGGAATGCCTTCAATCAGACCCTGGACAACGTGACATGGTCAGCGGGCCTTCAAAGTCGAGAGGCGGTCGGGCTGTCTTGACTTTACTCTTGCTGTGGTTTTTTTTAAGTTAAAATTTGTCGTTGCAGTGCTGCAGTACGTGCATCTTCTCAAGAGTCAGACTGGCCGTCTTAACTATTACTCTTGCTGTAAGAGTGAAGACCGCCCGACTGCCTCTTGAGAAGATGCACGTTCTGCACAGAATGTGGACAACGTGACGTGGCAAGCAATCCTTCAAATTTCACTCTTCTGGCACGTTTTAATCAGAGCCTGGACAATGTGACATTCAAAGCTTGACTTTTGGTGAGGATTTCGATCAGAGCCTGGACAAGGTGACATGACCAACAGGCCTTTAAATTTTGACTTTTAGTAAATGTGACATGGCCAGCGGGCCTTCATCGTTTGACTCTTGGTGAATATTTCAATCAGAGCCTGGACAACATGACACGGCCACAAGGCCTTCAGAGATTAGTATTTCTGAATACGCTTCAAAGTTTGCAAGACATAGATGTGTTGCCACGGGCATTGGGTCTCTTGGCGAATGGAGAGTTGTCCCTGAAACGTTGAACCGCCACAGCCACGTTGTCACCATCCTGCTTTGAAGACAATGGCCTCGGAAAAGAAGGCAGCGAAAAGATGTGAGCCTTTGCTCGCAACTGCTAAGCACCACCTAGATACAGTACAGTAATTTCTTTAATTAAGTTGACCTTGTTAGCTCCCAACATGATACAATTCAGTAGCGAATACTGCTCCCAATTGGTACGTTCAGTGGGATTCTGGGATTACAATCCCTGCATTGGTAGGTAAAAAATCGGTTCTACAGGTACCTACCACTACCCCGATGGCCCCAAAGGCGTTGGATCGGCAGAATGAGCAGAACGGAGACATAGAAATTCATTGGAATATTTTCGATCCAAAACCAAACAAAATGGATGGGACCCATATATTTCATGTGTATATTTTCCGGACGACTTTTGAAGTCAAAATTAACATTGTTTTAAGCAGTTGCCAATGCGTTTATGATTTTTTTGACTAGGCTCAAATCAAGCTTAGAAGCCAACAGTTCAACAAAAAGCAGTCCCCGTTTTGTACATCGAGATGGCTCCACTGCTTGGAGGATCATCCCATGTAGTAAATGGTTCAAAATCATGGTTTTGTTTGGTTGGATAGCTTGTACCCCCCTTATCTAACCACTTACTAAGTGGGGTGATCCTCCATAGGCATCCAATTCATTTATATAGTTTTATCTATATATCCAGGCCATATATATTACACTTCAATCATGAATGCTTTTGAAGAGACAAAAAGCATTAGTGGTGCTTTCAAAGATGTTTTAAATGCTTAAATCATTTGTGTTAAGCACGCGAACATTTGGGGCTTCTCCGCGCATATTCTTCTTCAAAAGAGTGGTGAAACCACGAGGGGAATTACAGAACATTTGGGGAAGATTTTCTGTTTTTACTCGTAGCTTTTTGTGGAGCCTTGCATTGAGGTGGGCCCCTTAGATTTCCCATGGATTTTTGGAAGCCAGCGATTTTTTGCTCCATTTTTTTCGGACCGCGGAGAGTGGCTTCATGAATTTGCATCATGAAGTCTTGCCCTGCGGCATCGGCAATGATAGTGCCATGGGAGAAGGGCTGATAGAGCTTGAGGTGATAGGCATCAGTGGCGAATGCATGTTGACATTGAATGTAACAGACTCCATGCTTGGTCGCGAGTTGTGGAGGATAATTTTGGACAAAGTTCCATCCAAGCCGGGCCTTCAGCTAGTTGTGTCCCATACTTCAAAGCTTGTGCTAAATGAAAGTCTGCAACAGCAAGGACTTGAGGGTCAACAGGCACAGGTGTCAGCTACCTACATGCCCGTCAATTTGCATGCTGCCTGGCGTTTTGCCAAGGGGTACAGTGTTGAGGATGCTGAGTTCTCATTGACTGGGATTACAGAAATGACGGGGGTCAGTGAGCCTGCCTTGCTAAACAATTTGCCCCGGAGCCTTCGAACCTTAGCATTTGCACGTGAGTTCAATCAGGGACTTCAACATGTGAGATTACCGGAAGGCCTGCAAAGTGTGACTTTTGGAGACCTGTTCAATCAGAACCTGGACAACGTGACATGGCCAGCAGGCCTTCAAAGTTTGACTTTTGGTCGGAGATTCAATCAGAGCCTGGAATACGTGATATGGCCAGCAGGACTTCAAAGTTTGACTTTTGGTCAGCTTTTCAATCAGAGCCTGCACAATGTGACATGGCCACCAAGCCTTCAAAGTCTGACTTTTGGTTTTCATTTCAATCAGGGCCTGGACAAAGTGTCATGGCCAGCAGGCCTTCGAAGTTTGACTTTTGGTCTTAATTTCAATCAGAACCTGGGCAACGTTACATGGCCAGCAGGCCTTCAGAACTTACGCTTCGGAGGTGATTTCAATCTGAGCTTTGACAATGTGACATGGCCAGCGGGCCTTCAAAGTTTGATTTGTGGGGGAAACAGTCAGAACCTGGAAAACATGACATGGCCAGCAGGCCTTCAAAGTGTGACTTTTGGTGATCATTTCGATCAGAGCCTGGACAACGTGACATGGCCAGCAGGCCTTCAAAGTTTGACTTTTGGT